>JAWLRI010000173.1:13178-26917 GCA_034781795.1 Crypturellus tataupa | reverse complement strand
ACTAAAACTATCATATCCCACTGTCAGAGCTAACAGTCTATCAAGGATAATGGGAATCCCCAATGGGGACGAACAAAACAGCACGGAAAAAGCTGCCTAATCCTTTAACTGGGTTTGTGGCTCAAATGTGTTAAGGAGGAACCTCCTGCTCACGGCTGTTGTGAGATGGCCAGGAGACATATATTTTAGATTGAACATTAATTGGCGCTGGATCCAAGCAAGCCTTTGTAGCAAGCAGTAACCTTTTCATTTTATGGTCATGACACTGAAATATTAAGAGCCCTCTTCTCCCATAAACTATATAAACAGAGGCACTCTGAAAAATGGAGGTAGTTTTTTCTGTGGCAGAGCAGGAGTTGGACTCTTAATTCACGCGCGAAGCCGGTGCCGGCGCGGGCGCTGCCTGGGGCCCCGCATTCCTCCTGCGCCTGAGTCACCCGCCCCGGCGCTGCCGGGACCTGCCCGCGCTGCCGGCCTCACTGCGCGCGGCCCTCCCTCCCCACGCGCTTCCCAGGTCCCCCTTTGTGCCGGGGGGAAGTCCCGCTTGGATTTGTACCCCCTGTCCCATCCCTGGGGACAGCAAGGTGTCACCTTGCCGCTGTCCCCTGTGCTGGCTGCCACCTGGACATGGGGACTGCGCTGAGGCCGGGCCCACTCGCTCCAAGCGCTACCTGCGCCTGGCGGGCGGCTCCCGCGCTCCGCGTGTTTGGAAAAGCCCTTCCCGTGCTGGCACGGCGCGGCCCTGCCGCCTCCCCGCCATTGTCCGCGGGGCCCCCGAGGACTTCCCGGCGGAAAGGCTGGTCTTTCCGGAGCCCGCCGGCACGCCACGCGCTGCCACCGCTGCCCTGTGCCACTGCCAGGGCCCCTGCCTGGGCTGGCGGTGGCACCGCTCGCTGCCCGCCCGTCGTCCCTGCGGCGGGACAGGGACACCGGTTTGAGGCTCCTTTTGCTCTTTCCTTGCCCTCGTGTGAAAGCAGCTGGCGGGTGTCAGTGCCCCTGGAGTCGCCCACGGGCCTTACAGTGCTGGCATGGAGCAATGTTCCCTCCCGGCCACCCCTGCTCGCTCCCCCGTGCGGCTCTGCAGTGACTCCCTGGGCTCCTGAGCCCCTCCGTGCGCCGCAACCCGCCCCGCACCTCCCTGCCGCGCGGACGGGCCGCGACAAGCCCGGATTCCTGCAGGAAAGGGGCGAGCGTGAGCGCATCCGCGCGCCTCCGGCAGCTCCTCCCGCTGTGCCCGGCTGCACCTTCCTTCCGAGCATCCCCTCCCCGCCCGCATCCCGCCGCCTCGTCCTCATCCGTCCCCGGCTCCTGTCCCCCCTGCTGCAGCCCCAGCCCCGGGGTCTCTCCCTCCCCTCGCTGCATCCGGCCGCGTGTGTTTATCCCGGCATTCCTGGGCGAGCGGCGCGCTGGCACGGCCGCGGGAGGCGGCGAGCTTGTCGGCCGCCCGCGGACACGACGCAGCTGCGCCGGGCCGGAGCTCAAAGGTTGGCCGGGAAGGGCCCCGGCTGTTTACACGCGCGGGGGGCCCTGGCGGCCTCTTCCCGCCGCTGCCGGAGTCGGGCCGGCTCGCTCGGCGCTCCGGCTGCCCGGCCGCCGCGGCTCCTGCCGTTCCCACACCCCCGTGCGCGCCGGGATGGAGCAGCTTTGCCAGGAGCTCATTGTGGGAACGGAGCTGGCAAAGCGCCCGGCCGTCCCGCTGCCCGGAGCCGCAGCCTTGTCCCGGTTACCCCCAACCTCGCAGCGCATCCGTGTGCCGCTGCCAAGGGGGCACGGCGAGGGCCCACGCTCACGTCGGTGCAGGGAATGCCGCTTCCCGCTCCCGTTTCACCCTGGCGGAGCCGTGGAAGGGGCTGGGAAGGGCTGGCACGAGGTGCCCCGGGGCTGCATTTTCTCGCAGCTGATTCAGCTCCCCGGAGAGCACCCGCTTCCCAGCACGGCCTGCGACTTGGCTCTTCCCGCCCGTGCCGTGGCGAGGGGCCAGCTCGGCCTTCCCGCGTGCCGGCCGGCAGATCCCGTGGCACTCGGGCCAGCAGGGGGGCCCCGACTGGCCGTCCCCTCCGCGTTGTCACCAACCTGGCTCTCTCCCCACTGAGCGGCTGATGACGGGCACAGGACGCCGGGGCCCCTCTCTGCCCGCCGCCACGCGCCCCTCGCTGCCCGCAGGCTGCTGGTCGGGGCGCCGCGGGATGTGGACACGCAGAACGGCACGCGCACGGGCGCCGTCTACGCCTGCCCGCTCACCGCCTCCAGGAGCGACTGCGAGCGCCTCGACATCGAGCTGAAGAGTACGTGAGTGCCGCCCGCGCCCCCGTCCTCCTGCCAGTGCCACCGCGGAGGGCATGCGCTGCCCGGCGGGTCCCTGCGGGTTTCTCTTTGCTTTTCCCGGGCTCAGGAGCTCCGCGTGGTGACTCCAACGTCTCCCCTTAGGTGAGCCGGACAAGTACATCATCGAGGACATGTGGCTGGGGGTGACAGTGGCCAGCCAGCGGCAGCCCGCGGGGAGGGTGCTGGTGAGTCCCCTGCGCCCGCCCCGCGTCACCTCTCTCTGTCCCTGTCCCCTTGGGGACAGGCTGCACAGCTCAGCGCTCTGGCACGGTGTATCGGCGCACACGGGCTGATGCTTCCATGAGGCAGAGGGCACAACGTGGGGTGTAGGGACCACCGTCCCGTGCAGTGGCAGGGCAGTGTTGTGCTATATGGACCCTAACCCTATGGTTATGGTCCCTACTGGGACCTTTTGGCTAGTTGCAGGGCAGTGTTGTGCTATATGGACCTTAACCCTATAATTAAGGTCCCTAAGTGGGACCTTATGGCTAGTGGCAGGGCAATGTTGTGCTATATGGACCCTAAGCCTATGGTTATGGTCCCTACTGGGACCCCAGGGCTAAACAGGGCAGTTTTCTGCTATATGGACCCTAACTCTATGGTTAGAGTCCCTAGTAGGACCCTATGGCTAGTGGCAAGGCAGTGTTATGCTATATGGACCCTAAGCCTATGGTTAGGGTCTCTAGTGGGACCCTAGCACTAGTGGCAGGGCAATGTTGTTCTATATGGACCCTAACCCTATAATGAAGGTCCCTAGTGGGACCCTAGCACTAGTGGCAGGGCAATGTTGTTCTATATGGACCCTAACCCTATGGTTATGGTCCCTAGTGGGACCCTAGGGCTAGCAGCAGGGCAGTTTTGTGCTATATGGACCCTAACCCTATAATTAAGGTCTCTAGTGGGCCCTTATGGCTCTTTGCAGGGCAGTTTTCTGCTATATGGACCCTAACCCTATGGTTATGGTCCGTAGTGGGACCCTATGGCTAGTTGCAGGGCAATATTGTGCTATATGGTCCCTAAGGCTATGGTTATGGTCCCTAATGGGACCTAGGGACCCTAGGGCTAGCGGCAGGGCAGTGTTGTGCCATATAGACCCTATAAAACCAAGTAACATCCCAACGTATGGACCATTAGTGTCAGGGCAGCACTACCAAATGTGCCCTGATGCCCAGATCAGCACAGGGGCAGCGGGTGGGGAGGGACGCCCGGTGCCACGGGGGCCATAGGGACTGTCCCGCATCCCCGCGGGCGCTGGCACGGTGCGCGGCTGTGCCCGCAGGCCTGCGCCCACCGCTACACGAAGGTGCTGTGGTCGGGCAGCGAGGACCAGCGGCGCATGGTGGGCAAGTGCTACGTGCGGGGCAACGACCTGCGCCTCAACATCAGCGACGAGTGGCAGACGTACCACAACGAGATGTGCAACTCCAACACGGACTCGGAGGAGAGCGGCATGTGCCAGATGGGCACCAGCGCCGGCTTCACCTCCAACATCATCTACTTCGGGGCGCCCGGCGCCTACAACTGGCAAGGTGCGTGCCGGTGCGTGCCCGGGCGCTGCGGGCGCCGGCGGGCTGGTGCCAAGGGGGCCGTTGCTGCCCTGCTGTTGCAGGTACCAACTACGTGCTGCAGCGGGAGATGTGGGACCTGCACGACGCGTCCTACCCCAACGAGAAGAACGGCAACATCTACATTGGTGAGGAGGTCTGGAGGAGGGTTGTGGAACGCGGGTTTGGGGAGGAGGGTTAGGGAGGAGGTTTGGGGAGGAGGTTTAAGGAGGAGGTTTAAGGAGAAGTATTAGGGAGGAGGTTTAGGGTGAAGGTTAAGGGAGGAGTTTAAGGAGAAGGAGTTTAAGGAGGAGGTTTAGGGAGGAGTTTAAGGAGGAGGATTAGGGTGAAGGTTTAGGGAGGAGGTTTAAGGAGGAGAATTAGGAAGGAGGTTTGGGGAGGAGATTTAAGGAGGAGGTTTAGGGGGAAGGTTTAGGGAGAAGGATTAGGGAGGAAGTTTAAGGAGAAGGATTAGAGAAGAGGTTTAGGGTAAAGGGTTAAGGAAGGAGTTTAGGGAGGAGGATTAGGGAGGAGGTTTAGGGAGAAGGTTTAAGGAGGACGTTTAAGGAGGAGGACTAGGCAGTTTAAGGAGCACTCGCAGAGGGACACAGGGACGTCAGGGGCATCCCCTGGGGTGGCCGCGTCCCTGCGGGGTCCCTCCACTGTCCCCGTCTGACGCCGCGGCGGCCGCAGGGTACACGTCGGAGATGGGCAGCGCGGTGCTGCAGCAGCATGCGGTCACCGTGGTGTCGGGAGCGCCGCGCTACCAGCACGCGGGCGCCGTGTACCTGCTGAGCCGCAGCCCGCAGCACACGCTGCAGCGCAGCCTGCTGCTCCGCGGCCACCAGGTCGGCTCCTACTTCGGCAGCGCCGTGGCCCTGGCCGACCTCAACAACGACGGGTGAGTCCGGTGGCACCAGCCCTTCCAGCTCCCGGTTCTCCTGGGGCAGCCCCACGCTTGGGGGACACAGCGTGGGGTGGCGGTTGCTCCCCACTGCCACCCCACTGGCTGGAGGAGGGAGAATCTGTCATTCTGGGGGGCTTTGGGCTTGTTTTGGGGGTCTTTTTAGGGGCTCTTTCGGGGGTTATGTCTTCCTGTGGCTCTTGGGGTCCTTGTGGGGGTGTCTCCCGCCTGTCGCTGGGGTTTGCCAGCACGGGTGTCCTGAAGGACCCACGTCCCAGCCGCCCGGCCGTGACGAGCGCCTCGTCCCCGCAGGTGGCAGGACCTGGTGGTGGGAGCCCCCTACTACTTCAAGCGCAAGCAGGAGGTCGGGGGGGCCGTGTACGTCTACATGAACGAGGGGGGCGACTTCAGCCCCGAGCCCAGCCTGGAGCTCACCGGCCCCAGCTACTCGGCCTTCGGCTTCGCCGTGGCCAGCATCGGCGACGTCAACCAGGACGGCTTCCAGGGTGAGGGGCTGCGGCGCCCCCGGCACCGGGGGGACCCCGGGGTGCGCGGCACGGTGGGGCTGGGCTGCTTGTGGGGCGCAGGGGGGTCTTTGGAGTGTGAGGGGATCCCGCTTGGGGGGTGTGATGAGCTTTGGGGGCCGGGGTGCACAGGAAGGGATGGGGGGTGTCTTGGTGTGGGGAGTTCAAGGGGAAGGGGTGAGAATGGGATGGGGAGATGGAGGAGCAGCTCCTGCCCCGTGGGCCCGACCGGTCTCTTCTCCCCACAGATATCGCTGTGGGGGCTCCTTTTGAGGGCCCCGGCAAGGTCTACATCTACCACGGCAGCGCGGAGGGGCTGTTGGACAAACCACGACAGGTAACGGCCCTGGGGGGCTCCCGGGGGGTCTGGGCGGCGTCTGAGCATCCTGAGCCCAGGGCTGGGATGAGGGGGGATCTCCCCATCTGGGGGGTGGTGCCGGGCAGCAGAGACACCCCGTTCTGCTGTTACCCGCCAGGTGATCAGCGGCTCGGATCTGGGTCCCGCCAGCATGCGGACCTTCGGGTACTCGCTGAGCGGCGGGCTGGATGTGGACGGTAACTCCTACCCCGACCTGCTGGTGGGCAGCTTGGCGGACAGGATTGCCCTGCTCAGGTAAGGGAGCAGGGGCCGGAGCGCATGTCACAGCCCCCTGTCCTGGCCCTGGGGACCGTCCCTGCCTTTTCCATCCCCCTGCTTGTGCTGCGGGTGCCGAGCGGGAGGCTGCTCCCATCCGGAGGCTCAGCCGAGCCCTGTCTTGCTGCCCAGAGCTCGCCCTGTGATCAACATCCTCAACAAGACGCTGGCAGTGAACCCCAGCAAGGTGGACCCTGCCCGCTGCACCCCCAGCTCCTGGTAAGGCCCCCGGTGCCACCGGTGCCACTCGTGGCGCTGTCACCGCAGACATGCTGGCCACAGCCCTGCTCACAGCCTCCTTCCCCCGCAGCATCAAGGTGACCGTCTGCTTCTCCTACAACCAGAGCGCCGGCAACCCCGCGTACAAGGAGACCATCCGTGAGTGCGCGGGGGAGCAGGGGGACCCACGGGAATGGGGCTGAGGATGAGGATGGGGGGACACGCTTGCATGCAGCAGGGGCATCCATGGGGGAGGATGCGAGCTGTGCACAGGGGATATATCGACACACGCGTGTGCAGGGGACGTGTGTGACTGTGTCCACGTGTGCAGGGGGACGCACGCCCCACGTCCCTGCTTTCCCCCGCCCCCGGCAGGCCTGGAGTACACGCTGGAGGCCGACAAGGACCGGCACCCGCCCAGGGTGAGGTTTCTGGAGACGCATTCTGCCACCTACCGCGGCATCTTCCGCATGCCGGAGACCCGCTGCGAGACCCAGGAGCTGCTGCTGGTGGTGAGTGCGTGTGAGCGGGCGCCTGCGGGTGCCACAGGCTGCCCTGCTCGTGGCACTGGAGCAGGGACATAGGACGGGACACGGTGAGGGGCACAGGCTCCTGGGAATGGATGGGACGGACGTTTTCCAGCAGGAAAAGAGGTCTGAATCCATGCTGCACCTGCAACGAGTTTGATGCATCTCATGGGCAAGGGGGTGGAGCAGGAGCGAGTGTCCCTAGATGTGGCTGGGGGCTGCTTTGCTGTAGCAAATGCTCAACGCTCTCTTGTGTTTTCCTCTATCCCACAGGAGAACATCCGGGACAAGCTGCACCCCATCGTGCTCACCATGAACTACTCACTGGTGGAGAAGCCCAGGACCTTCCAGCTGGGCCTGCACTCCCTCGATGCATTCCCTGTCCTCAACGCGGACCAGTCGCATGAGAACGAGACCAAGGTACCGCGGGGAGCGGGTGAATAGGCTGGTTGGGACATTCAAGGGACATGGGAGCCCTCCAGGCTGTGCCCGTGCCTCGGTGTCCCCATGTGTAAGTGGCACATGGGGACATCCCCAAGAGCTGGGCTGTGCATGCCCCTCTGAGCCTGGCTTTGTGCTGGAGAAGACTCAGGGCGGGCACTGACACAGGGACGTCCCTGTCCCTCAGATCGAGTTCCAGAAGGAGTGCGGCACGGACAACAAGTGCTACAGCAACCTCCAGCTTCAGAGCAGCTTCGTGAATGACCAGAACCAGCCCCTGCCCAGGTGAGGATGGGCAGTGTCAGGTCTCTGTCCCCCTCTCCCATCTGCTGTGCCATCCCCCGCCTGGCTTGGGGACACTGTGGGCAAGGGGTGACCCATCTTGGCATGTGCCAGCATCTCTGTCACACCAGGGTGGATTTATGGTGGGTGGCACCATGCACAGGGCACCCCTGCGTTGAGTGGGGCCGGTCTCTGATCGGTGCAGGGTCACCCCTTGGCCACATTGTCCCCATCTTGGCATGCACCAGCATCTCCATCACACTGGGGTGGATTTACGTTGGGTGGCACCAAGTGGGCACCCCTGTGCTGAGCGGGGCCGGTCTCTGCTCGGGGCAGGCTGAACGGGACGCAGGTGCTGCAGTACAGCCAGGACATGCGGAAGCTCTACCTGAGCGTGAACATCACCAACAAGCCCAGCACGGCCTCCGACGGCGAGGACGCCCACGAGGCCCTGCTCAACGTCACGGCGCCGGCCACCCTGCTGCCCTCCTCCGTTCGCCCGGTACGGCACGGCCTCCCCGCTCTCCGCCTGGAAGAGGGGCAGAGGGCCCCGACTTGGCACTGCCGGGAGCTTCCTCACACTCTTCCCCTCCGCAGACCGGCGCCTGCAGCTTTGCGGAGACGGTGCTGTGCGAGCTGGGCAACCCCTTCAAGAGGAACCAGAGGGTGAGCGCCCTGCTCGGCGCACCGAGCCCTGCCCAGGGTCCCTGCGGGCAGCAGGGGTCCGGCCGTGCTACTCCAAAGCCCGTCTGTGTTGCAGGCAGAGCTGATCATCGTCTTCGAGGTCATCGGGATCACGCTGGACACGCGAGAGGTCTCCGTGTGGCTGGACCTGACCACGTGAGTGTCCCTGGGCGGGCAGGGGTGCCTTGTTGGGAGGCAGCGGCTGGGGAGAAGATGCCTGGGAGGCTGTTGGCTCCTTTTTCTTTCTTTTCCTCGTCTGCTTCTGGGGAGATCACGGCTGTGTAGCAATAGCCCCCTCAGCTGCTCCGCGAGGGAATTGGAAACCTGTGGAGCTGCTGCTGAGCGCAGCAGGGCTCGGGAGGCGGCAGCACCCGGCTCGTGCCGCTCAGTGCGGGGAGACGCTCACCCTTGGGTGCTGTCTTGCAGGCAGAGCACCCAGGACGACCTGCAGCCCGTGCTGGCCAAGCTGCTCGTGGACTACAGCATCCAGTCATCGCTGCAAATGTGAGTGTGGCAGCGCCGTGACCATGTCCCTCTGTGTCCCCCATCTCTATGTCCCCACCTGCTCTTCCCTCTGGGTGTTTTGGTGGTGCCCAAAGCAAGCGCAGCCCAGGGCATCTGCTAATGGGGCACCTGGATGCTCCAGCCTCCGGCCCCACGGATGCTCCCTCCTTTCCTGACCCCCTTCACCGTGCGCGTCCCCCTTGTCCTGTCCCCAGAGTCACCTCCCACGTCCAGTCGTACTTCAGCGGGACGGTGGTGGGCGAGTCGGCCATGCGCAAAGAGCAGGACGTGGGCAGTGCCCTCAACTTCGACTTCCAGGTGAGGCCAGCGCGCATCGGGGCGCTTGGGGCAGGGCCAGCGCCCTCCCCGGTGCCACCGGCCTTGGCCTTGCAGGTGACCACCAAGGGGGAGTCGCTGGGTGCCCTGGGCACCATCCTGCTCGGTTTCGAGTGGCCCTACGAGATCCCCAACGGCAAGTGGCTCCTGTACCCCACGGAGATCCTCGTCAACGGCAACGAGACCTGCCAGCCCCCCGGGGGTGTCATTAACCCCCTCAACCTCACGGTGAGTGTCCTCATCACAGCCGCTCCAGGGAAGGACATGCCTGTGCCTCCGCCTTGGTATTTCCAGCCCTGTTGCATGGGCTCTAACAGGGTTTGTTCCTCTCTAGCTCCTGGAGGAGAAGCTCCCAACGCGGCAGAGACGGGAGCTGGGGGCATCGCAGCCGGCCGAGCCCCCCATCACTCTGGCCACCGCCAAGAAAGCCAAGTCGGAGGTGGTGCTGGTGAGTGGCACGTGGTGACGGTCCCGGTGGCCTCCAGCCTTGGGAGATGGAGGGGCTGGGGCTCTCGTACCTGTGCGTCCTCCACCCACGCTGCTGGGATGGGGATGCTGGTGTCCCTGCGCGTGTGGCTGGGGACACAGCGCACGCTTCAGGCTGCAGCCGCAGGGCGGCAGTTGTCCCCTGCGCACGGTGCCACGCGCATGGCAGCGCATGCAGCAACACGCAGCAGCAAATGCAGCCCTGGGCGAGCCTTACCTGCAGCTGCAGGCGTGCATGCACAGTCACAGCAACCCGCCTGCGCGCACACAGCTGCGGCTGTTCATGCACCCTGTGCATAGTGACTCGTGCACCCTCAGCGCACGCCGTTACGTGTGTTTGTAGCACAGCGTCACAGCTACACGTGTGTGACACTGAATGGTATGTGTGAACACACATGTGCAGTATACCCTGCTGTAGTGACACAAGTGCAAACACACACAGACCTGCACACATGTATGGTTACACACGTGGAGTGTGTGCAGTGATGCAGCTGCACACACAGTTACACGCTGCTGCACAACAGCACGCAACAGGCACAGCCGCACACGTGTGTGCAGTGATGCAGCCACATAGTTACACCCTGCTCCACAACAGTGTGCAACAGGCACAGCCGCACGCGTATGTGCAGCGGTGCAGCTGCATGCACGGTTACACCCTGCTGCACGACAGCATGCAACAGGCACAGCCACATGCGTGCATGCAGTGATGCAGCCGCATACACATTTACACCTCGCTGCGCGACAGCATGCAACAGGCACAGCCACACATGTGTGTGCTGCAATGCAGCCACATACACGGTTACACTGCGCTGCACAACAGCATGCAACAGGCACAGCTGCACACGTGTGTGCACACGTGCTGCAGTGCAGCCAATGCGCAGTTACACCCCGCTGCACAGCAGCATGCAACAGGCACAGCCGCACGTGTATGTGCAGTGATGCCTTTGCTTGCACGCACCCATGTGTGACTGCACACACGTGTGCACAGGGACATGCTGCTTGCATGCACCGGCTCCCCGCTCTTGGTGCATGGCATGCAGCATGGCCAGGGGCTCTGCAGACCGTGTGTGCCCCCCACCAAGCACCCCCAGACCGCGTGTGCCCCCCTGAGCCCCCCTTCCTCTTGCAGAGCTGCTCCAAGGGCACTGCCCACTGCATCTGGTTCGAGTGCCCCGTCCACGGCACCCAGCACCCCACGTACTTCAGCATCCGCGCCCGCGTGTGGAACAGCACCTTCATCGAGGTCAGTGTGGGGGGCACCTTTGGGTGCTGGCAGGGCTCTGAGCTGCCCCCCCTGCCCCAGGAGCTAGGGATGCTGCTGAAAGAGGCACTGAGTTTGCCAGGTCTCAGCTCAGTGGTGGCAGGGGCTGGAAGGGAGGAGGTTGGCACTGGCTGCCCGGACATGGGGTCTCCTCTGCTCTGGGACTCATGGGGCCACCGGCCAAGTGCCAATGGTCCTGGCAGCCCCCAGACCCCTCGGCCACGCGTGTGCCCGCAGGAGTACAGCAATTTCGACCGGGTGAAGGTGGACGGCACCGCGACGCTCTTCCTGCGGACCCACGTCCCCACCATCAACATGAGGAACCACACGGTGCGGGTGAGTCGCGCCGCGGCCTCGCACCGCGACGGCGCGCGTGGCTCCTGCCTGCCCCCAGCGTAGCTTTTCCCGGCTTTTTCCCAGTTCTCCGTGGACGTCGACTCGGAGCTGACGGAGGAGCAGCCGGCCGAGATCGCGCTGTGGTTGGTGCTGGTGTCCGTGGCGGCCGGGCTGCTGCTGTTGGGGCTCATCATCCTCCTGCTCTGGAAGGTGAGACCGGCCGCGCCGCAGCGCTCGGGTGAGCAAACGAGACACGAGCTGCTGGGAGGCCTGACGCACTCGTGTCGCTGATGGCTGGTGATTCCCTGGCTGCTCCCGGATGGCTCCAGGTGGTGAAACACAGGCAGAAGCGTGAGAAACTGGATGGGGACATCTCTGGCCAGGAGGGGTTAGATGGGACCAGCCGGCTGCTGTCCCCCTGTGGTGTCCCCAGGGACGAGCCATTGGCAGTGCAGCCCTTGCCTCCCCTCTCCACTGCCTCCCAGCCATTCCCTGGATGCAGCCGCTTCCAGAGCGGAACGTTCCCACCCCTGGGCCCCCTTGTCCGTGTCCCCTGACGCGTGTCGCCTCCTTCCTCGCAGTGCGGGTTCTTCCGGCGGGCCAACACGCGGGCCATGTACGAAGCCAAGGGCCAGAAGGCGGAGATGAAGATCCAGCCGTCTGAAACGGAGCGGCTGACGGACGACTACTAGGGGGGGCGGCGCCGGTGCCCCCGCGCGCCTGCTCCTCCCGCTTGGTAATGCCCTGCTCCCCGCGGCCCCGCGGCCGCAGCGGGACCCTCCTCTCCGGCCTCCTCTGCTCTCCCTTCTGCTGCTCCGTCTCTCCCTATAGGGCCCTATAGGGCGCCCATAGGGTGCAGGGTCTCCGTGGGCATCTCCCTCCAGCCGCTCCAGGGTGGTTTTTTCCCTTTGGAGGCCACAGGCTTTAGTGGCCTCTATCCCCGGAGCACTGGAACGGCTGGGATGGAGGCCAGAGACGGCCTCCTTGGGACATCGGCCTCCCACCGGGCCGCAGAGGTGAACAGCTCCGCGCGGAGCAGAGGACGGACCCGCGCACGTGCCCGGCGAGGGGTCCTGTCCCCCTCGGCCGCCTCCGGAGCCTCCGTTTCCGCTTTCCGCCTGTCTCTGGTTTCTGCTGCCGCCTTCTCCCGCCTCGCCCCCGCGCTCACCCGCTCCTTCCCTCTCCCTTCCCCGCAGTGCGACTTCTTCCAGCGGACGCGCTACTACCGGATCATGCCCAAGTACCACGCGGTGAGGATCCGGCAGGAGCGGCGCTCCGAGCCCGGCGGCCTCCTGCCCCGCCGGCGCAAGAAACACTGGGTGACGAACTGGCGGGAGCCAGAGAAGTACTACTGACCCCCCCGCGCCCGGGGGGCACCGCGGCCCGGCGGACTTTGCACAAGGGGATGTTTTTTCCCTGCCCGCATCCAGCTCCGGCCGGCGCTCGCTTCCCGCTGCGCATCCCCGTGCTCTCCCGGCGCGGCCGAGCCGGGGGGATGCCGGGCGCGGGGCTGAGCCCCACGCGCCCCCCTCGATGCCGCCGGTGCCTTGGCCCCCTGCCCCGCGCCCCCGACACGTCCCCGCGCTCCGGGACACGCTCGCATCCCCCGCTGCCCCTGGGGACACGGGGGTGACCCCCTGCCTGTCCCCACTGCCTGTGGGGGGGAGGACGGAGCCTTCCTCCCCTGCTGCCGCCTCCTCCTCTCCGCAGCGGCCTCATCCTGCACCTTCTCCCCATCCGGCTCCGGGGCTGGCACGACCTCGGCACGCGCGGAGCACCAGGAAGGGCCCCTCCTGGCTCTGCTGTCCTGCCCGGGGGGTCTGTCCCGCTCTGCCGCCTCCGATGCCGCCCCCAGGGTTAAGTTATTCCGCGGCTCTCGCGCGCGTTCCCGTGCGGAGCGCCGGAGCGCGGGCACTCGGTACTAGGGCCCGGGCGCCCTGCCCCGGTGCCCAATAAAGCCCCCGCTCTGGGATTTGTAACCTCCGGCCTCCGCCGTGTGCCCGGCCCTTCCCGGGGCCGGAGCGGGAGCTCTGGAGTCGGCAGGAACGGGAGGTATCCGGGGCTGTTGCCCCAGGTGCACAGGGGGAACTCGGAGCGGGGGAATAGGGGGAAGGAGGAATGGAGGGAGAATACCCCATGCGGAAAGGGGGAATGGAGGGAAGATCCCCGGGGGGGCAGGGGTAGTAGGCGGGTAAATACCCGCCTGGGCAGGGGGAATGAGGGTGCGAGCCGGGTGGACAGGGGTAGCAGGGGGAGTAAATACCCGGGTGGGCAGGGATAGCGGGACAGTCAGTACCCGCGTGGGCAAGGATAGTGGGGCAGTAAATACCCAGGTGGGCGGGGGTAGCAGGGCAATAAACACCCACCTGGGCAGGGGCAATGAAGGTGTAAGGTGGGTGGACAGGGGCAGCAGGGGCACTAAACACCCGGGTGGACAGGGGTAGCCGGGCCGTAAATACCCGGGTGGGAAGGGACAGCAGAGCAGTAAATACCCGCCTGGGCAGGGGCAATGAAGGTGTCAGGTGGGTGGGCAGGGGCAGCAGGGGGAGTAAACACCCGTGTGGACGGGGGCAGCAGGGGCAGTAAACACCCGGGTGGAGGGGGGTAGCAGGGCAGTAAACACCCGGGTGGAGGGGGGCAGCGGGGCAATAAACACCCGGGTGCGCGGGGCAGGGCCGGATAAACCCCCGCGTGCCGGGCGCAAAGGGGTGCGGAGCCGCGGGGTGGGCGGC
>JAWLRI010000172.1:895039-914131 GCA_034781795.1 Crypturellus tataupa | reverse complement strand
ATTATATTAAAAAATATTTAGTATTGCAAACTTTTGCATTAAATTCTGTCTGTGCTAACCCAGGATGAAGATCTGCTTGTTTCTGACAACAATGTGACTTCAGATTTCTCTTTTTCAAAACATTTTAATTTCTAATCATGCCAGAAACTAAAAGGAAAAAATAAAGAGAAATGTTCCCTGTTTTAAAACCTGATATCAGCAAATAAATTGTAAAATTTGTCCTTCCTACTCTTTTTATATTAATTAATTAATTTATGTGACTTTGTGGATCTCCTATGTAGAAGTAAGATACAAACATGTAAAGAGAACCTTGACATAAAAGTAATTGAGAACCTCTTTTGGTACAGCCCTGTAGATAGGTGGTAAGAAGATATTTATTCATGTTGATTGTAGTAGGCATTGCCTTTATTCTGTAGGAATATTATTCATGAGACTATATCTATGGGACAGTGGAGAATCAGGATTAAAATATGGACAGAAAGGTTATTTAGAATAAAAGGATAGAAGAAAAATGCAGGAATGCCCTTTGGTTGAATCCATTATCCTAAGCCCCAGTCTTGGGAACATGAGAACACCCTTGGCATAAACATTTGTGCTGAGGTCAAGTGGGATTAGAAGAATATATAGTTGAATGCCTGGGGCTATATCACAGAAAGAAAATATTAATTAAAAAAACAGGCTGGAGGTTTTACTTACCCTGAAACTACTTTTTCTTTTAAGACATTCTTTGCTTTTTGCAGTTAATGGACTTGATTTTGATGTTGTTTGCATTGCTTTTAATCTGAATAACTGAGTATAATTCACAGCATTACACCAATATCAATCAAAATAGATGAGGGAAGAGTCAGTACTTAACCAGTGCTGCTGGTTAAAACACAGATGAACTTGCAGCATGTGAAAGTTAGCTTTAATCTGGTATCTCTGACAAGAGGGCTGCTCAGATAGGACTAGATTTCATACAATGTCTTCAAAACAGGACTGAAATCTCTGGCTGCCTCCAAGCGCTGTTAGTGCGTAGGTCATCTCATGGACTCTCACTAGGCTTCAGCCCTGGCTGATTGCAGCAGTTGGGCATGTGTTAGCTCTTTAAAACTGACCATTGAACTACTACTCTGCTTAAAGCTAAGTATATACAAACATTTTGATGACTCAAGTCTATAATGTCCTGTTCGAAAAGATACTGAAGACAGCAGCCGCTTTACTGTAGTCCATCAAAATTAGGAAAAGATGTTATTTGACCTGACCTTTTCATCATCTAAATATAACAACAGCGAGACATTTGCCTTTAGTTTAGCTGGTCAAGATTAGTTAACCAATGAGTCTCAATTCTATTGCCAGCTTCTCAACCTTCAACTCCAAGATATGTTTCTGCAGTGTTTGTAATGGCTACTTAGGAAAGGCTTTACCATGCCATGACTTAAAAAAACAGATCCCTGGGAACAGTCAGCCTTGGAATACCCAGAAACAAATTAAGCTTTGGGAGTCAAATCAGGATAGGTCAAGGAACCAACATTTTGCTTTGCTGAGTGAGGACAAGTAAAGATGAGAACAAGAATACCTATGATCAGAGATTTTCATGTATGCTTTTAGAGGAAGGTCTTGTTATGTGAACTCACATTCTTTAGGAACTAGGTCGAGACCTTTAACTATGTTTAGAGTGTGACCTGGACCATATTTGAAACAAGTTTTAGCAGTTCCAGGGAGTGGCTGCATTCAATTGTTATTTACGTCTTGCTGAATTACTATCTCATCTTGAAATCATATGAAATGTATCCAAGTGCACATATGATCCCCTAATGCTTTTATAAATTAAATAATAATAATATTTTTGTTTACTAAAGTTGATTATTTTATACAAACTTAAGAAAATACTTTCTTCATTTTACAGCATGTTTGGAAAATATAGGCATTGTTTTATTATTACAATTCTAAAGACAATTTTTGCCTATGTGCTGCAAATAGCAACTCGGGCTAATCTTCTTGTCTATATATGTTAATATAAAAATCCTGTCTCACTGAGCTTGTCTTATATATACTTCAGATAGATGGACTACTGGAAATACTAAAGAAATCATATTCTTTGGGTATTCTAAAGTGCAGTGATGCACCATTAGGCAACAAAGGCACAGCCTCTGAAAAAACAAAGATGAGATTTGTGCCTTCCATTTCTTCCATTCCTCAGGTTTGAAATAAATTGAGTATCGCTGAATGAAAAAAAAATTTATATTTTTAAAACAGGGAAAGTAAGTATACTTCAATAAATATATTAATTAAATATTATTTATTGAAACAATTATTCAATAAAAAACTTTTTTTCTGACAAAATGGATATGCAACTTGACAATTTGTATAAACAACATGTATGTTCTTAATGCATATGTTTATCTATCTACAATAGTAAACATAAGCAACCTTCTGCCTATCCTATAACGCCCCTAAAGGCATTATGGGTTAACAGTGATTTAATCCCCTTATGCATGCATAATATGACAAGCTTTGCATAAATGATAATAAATAATTGGTAGGTATAAATAATTCATCATTTATTTTTGCAGTAGAAATAGAATTCTTAGACATATTTTAAACAAAGGGAATGGCAAACATGATCTCAGTCACAAAATGGGTTAAATCACATTACAAAAAATAGTGTTTCAAATGATCAAGACTCATGCATGCAACATATATTTTTTTTTCTTTCATGCTATCACATTATATTGCCAAATTGTTCTCAATACATATGGAATTTGTTCTCAGTATATATGGAACAGTACATATTTGACAGCATGATGACAGCAAATAATGAGAGAGAGAAATGTTATGTTGGTCATTTCAGTAAAATCTAATGTGTATACTGTGTTCTTTAGAAAAAATGACATTGTTGGTGAATTTCATATTTTTTATGGAATCAGTTGCAGTGCTTTCTGGAGATTCTTCTAATATTCACAATATAGCCAAGAAAATATTAATATTTGTAATAAGGGGATATATAGCCATGACTATATTTGGATGAAACAATATCCTAAAAATGGAAATAGAAAATACCACTTTATTCCAAATGGATATTAATTTTAATAATAAAGAATTGTTAAGATTTCAAGACTCAAAATGTATAGCAGTGAATTAACCTTAAGAATCTAAGGCCATCCTTCTTCAGCATGGCAGCTGAATACACACTTAGCTTTAAGCACATGCATCAATCTCATTGACTTTACATTATTCTCTCCAGGGTATATTTCTTTTCATTACGAAGACACTGATTCTTAACTACCATCAAACTGCCGACTCAACTAGGTTCAATAAGTCCCTCTGAAGCTTCTCAAAGTCTTCTCTAATTTTGACCAATATAAAGAGTGCTGGCATTTGCAAATGTTGGCCTCTCATTTCTTAACCCTTTCTCTTGACAATTGTTTGGAAATACATGTCAAAGAGGAGTGACCATGATATCTCTGAAGAATAAAAATACTGTGACAATAGAAAAAAGATTGTAGTTGTTATATACTCTTTTTCTATCTAATATTAAATATAGCAATATATTGTGCTAAGGAATTCTGGGATATCCAGCTATTAATGCACGACTATGAAAAACTCCTTTGCACACACATTCTGTCATTTAGCCATTTTTCAACCAAAAAAACTTGAACTCTCACTTTGCAACTACTTAAAACCACATGTAAGGGGTTTTATTTCTTTTGAAAGTAGAAGTTAATACAGGTCTATTATTTACTTGTAAAGCAGGGAACTGTGACTTGCATAAATTTGTCTTTGCTTCTTTCATGTCAGGGCCACTCAGTTGTTTCATTATACATTATTCATTATTTTTTATTACAGTTTTCAACCAATTTCCTGATATTAATTCATAAATCCCAGAAGTTCCCCTATTTCCTATTTAAAAATTAGATGAGAACTCCTTATACTATCTGATATAGTGGCAAATTTAAATAAAATATTGCTTTTGATTTTGTTTGTTAGCAGCTCACCTAGAATTTACATGTTTTGGTTTACTCTTTTCCTTGGATGTCACTCATAACACCCTAAAAAAGGAACTTTAAGTTTTAAAGAGTTTTAAATGCAGCATATTCAGCCCTAGTTCTCATTCTCAGCTACCACCTGACTCCATAGTCATTAGAAATGCATAGGTTTTCTTTTCTTATGAGTTAAGCTGCCTTAATTTAAATGTCTGTCCCTTGGCCTTGCAAAAATTACCTCTTGTGTGGGGAATACCAACTGGTTTGGCACCTGGGCAACATTGGAAAGTCTTCACATTCCTTCACTTATTTCACTGGCATAAAATGTGTTGATAGATATTTTCCTGGGACGAGTAATGGCTTGGTCCACTACAGAGAACACTGATGTAGCAAATAGCTTTGTTGTCTGATATTCAACAGCTCCAAGATCAGCACATTCACACAGGAGGTGGGACACCTGTGTTTCATTTCAACTTTCCCTTAGGAACACCTTAGTTTAGGTCTTATTTTTGGAAGGAATGGCTTTGATGTTTTCACTGCAGTATTTAAATGACATGGGACCACACAATATTTAATGAAAAAGAAATAGCAAGAGAGGAAAAGGACAAATTGTTAGCCAAAATGATTTAAGTGAAGATCTGGGCTCTAGTCTGTGATTCAGAGAAAGCATAAACCTTTATTCAAAGTAGTCATTGGAGCCGTCTGTGTCAGTTCCCTATATCATTATTCTTGGAAGCCCGTCTGTGCTTGTGTATTTAACAGAGTACTGAAAAAGGCAAGATCGTGTCCCTTCAGGTAGAGGAAAGAGCTGGAACCATGTGACATTGCTCCAGTTTTGAGGGACGAGCATGAAAGATTTTATTTTGGGTGGGAATTAGATTTCCACAGATATGTTCTTTAGGCTGTGGCACCACTTGACCAAAAACAGGGCCCATACTGGTGTGCCAGGAGATGAGCCAGGAATCATGGACTGTATAACATAGAAACATAGCAACCCTGATTTAGATGCATGCAGTGCCACAGTGTTGTTTTTCCCTTTTGCTATTTAGAAGTCGAGACATTTAACATCTTAAAAAAGAGAGTGCAGTTTCCATTAAAAGATGAAAAATTGAAGTGCTGCAATTTTACAGATTACAGGTTTCTAACTATAATAATAATAAAGTATATATATTCTAATAGCATATGTATATAGTGTATAGATACTGTACAATTGATACATTATCTATATGTTTCAGTTTGTCAATTGCTTTCATATGTTATTATTCTCAATATAATTGAGAATAGCTGCTACTATCCTTGCTTTCCTTGAATTCTTGTGCTTCAAGAAGAGATTTAGGAGATTGTGAGGTATATTTTAAATAAGGTCATTAAAATTATATAAAGAGGAAAACCTGAGTAAACATCTCATTTGTTCAATGTTCTTATAAAGAGATTCTTTCTTATGTGTTTTTGCTTCGAAGGCATACTGATCAACAAATCAGAGAAAGCTTTGCCATAATAAAGAAGAAAATGCATGAAGATTTGCATTTGGCCTATACATTGGCTTTTCTAGCTCAAATATTTTTTTCTGGCTTAGTCATTTAAAAGCAACAGTGCAATCACAAATGCTATTTACTGCCTACACAGTGGAAATTAGAGCCTTTTAGGGAAAACATATTTGACTGATAAAAACTTAGCTTCTTAAGCTTTGGTGTGACATAATATTTCTTTTGGCAAGGGTCACTAGTGCTCAACATACATCATCACTAGCTTATTAGATCTTGAGGCAATTAGCTGAAAACAAACAGACGAGACAAGCCCTGTATTGAACTGTAGAAATCAGAAGAAAATAGCCCATGGCACTCCATTATTCCAGAGCTTCATCAAAGGCAAGGCACTGGCTGCAGTTTAAAGAAAGAAGAGCATTGTTTTCATGTAACATCTATACAGTATAGGGGCTTTACCACATTATTTTTCTGATGATTCAAATTACAGCCAAACTTGTCCGGCTATAAAAACGTAGTGGAAAGAACTTTTTTGTTTCTATCTAACACAGAATATGCAGGGATTTAATCCTTAAAGCTAAGGATTAAAATCTAGTCAGAACCTCCCTTTCCATGGGAAAGTAGAAGAGAAATTTTGAAAAATGGATTGAAAACTACTGCTTAATATAATTGTCTGTGATAACATGCACTAAATGAACAATTGATATCTGAGGGACTTATGGAATGTTCTAAGAAAATATACCTTTACCATTGCCAATGTAAATATGTATTAATGAAAAGTGTTTAATTTTGACAAGAAATATAGATGTATTATGCTAGTTTCCATAGGAAGCAGTACTTTTTTTCTTTAAAGAAAAAGAGAACCACTTGAGAAAAATGCGAGTCACTGTAAGCATGACATAACTGAATGTTATAATTAGTGTATAAGACTTTTTAAGTTATGTACTTTAAATTTTGTTACTGTAAATATGGTGGCAACCAGCAGAATTTAGCTTGACTTACGTACGGTGTATATTAAGAATTATGATGCAAGACCTTTATGATTCTTATCATCAAAAGAAAACTTTATTCTTTGGATTCAGAAAAGGAAAGAAATTGTCAGAGATACCTGGCTATGTCGGCTGCTTGTTTATCATCTGAATATTAATAACACATTCTTTTGTGAGTATGGGTTCAATCATATATATACTTTATCACTAATTTGTTTTTTTTAATCACAGTAAATCTCTAACTTACTAGTATTTTTAGAAATTGCTTGTCTTAGAGTTTTGTAATATTTTATGAAAAAAATCAGGTGAATTGTTTATGCTGAGTACCAAGTACATTTTTGGTATGTAGAATGCCAAATCCTCTTTCTTGAATCCTGTTTTTTCACTAGTTGTTCATTTTCCTGCACAGAATCAAATCAAACAAAGCAAATCAGATTGCATAAACTGAGATCTTTAAAGATATGAAGATCTAAAGATATGAAGTGGTGGGTTCTGAGCCTAGTACCAACATAACCTGATGCTGAAGCCTTTCAATGCGATGGTGTAAGTTGCAGAATGAGTGTGTGCCTCCTCCCCTTACCTTTTACAGCTTAAGGAGTAGCTGCAAATGATTCCATGATACTTTGCTCCCAGTATAAGGGGTATTTCAAATATGTTTTACACTCTTCTAAGTTAACACTCTTCTGCTTCTATCATGTAATAAACTGCTCTTAGTTATACTAAAGAACTATGCAGACGTACAAATAGGGTGAGCAATAAAGGCTATTACGGTGCTACTTCACCCAACCCCATCTGCTATTTCAGTTCTGATTTGGGGTTGGGGTTGTAAATATGTTTGTATGCTATGTATAAAAGTTCTTCTAGGCAGCTGATGAATTTCTGATATAAGACTATAGAGAATCCTATAGCTGAAAAAAGACATGATTCTGGACAACAATCAGGATTTCATCCTTATTTGGAATTCATATCTGCAGAAATTTAAGTGGTTAAAATAAAGCCAAAACAGTAAGCAGAAATAACAGGCAAAATGATTAGCCTATATTTATTTTCCAAGGCAACAATATTATTTGCAGGCTTTCCTGAGCAATATAAACATTAACTTAGTTGTTTTCATGGTAATGTTTTCTTTCCTGTTGCTTATGGTTCTGTATCTTCTCGTCTCTTCAAAGCCATTGAAGTGATTTAAATAGTCTTATCAGTTCATATGAATGGTGTATGAAATGCTAAGATTTGGTCAATTTCTTTCCCACAAGAGGTTTCAAATCATTCATCATCTCTTCCTGGTATCTGATATCGAGACATGATGTGTGGCATTACCTTTAATATTGGATGTGCAGATATAATGCATTAGCAGAGAAAATTAAGACACAATTTCTTTTAGCGCTGCTGTTGTCTTTAGGTTGTCGGGATGTTGAATTAACGGTAACTGGAGAAGGTTACTGTGAATTAGGGGAACACGGCAAAGGAAACGCAGTCCTTTATATATTTTCTGAGAGGAAGACAGGCATCTGTTACATCCCATTCTACCAAAAAGATTCACATTTTTCTGCTTTGTTCTACTTACATATATGTAAATATGTAAGTAATTCTTCCTGTAAAATTAAAGCAAATAAAATTTATCTTTAACTTGAAAAAAACAAACATCAAATACATTATTTTAAGGTTGATCAAGTAAATTTTGTTATGAAGCGCAACTATCAGAAAACCATTTTTCCCCAAATCAACCTGAAAAAATATTTTTTACATTTTTATTAACATAGAGTCATGTATGTAGTTATTGCATAATCACATGAATGAATATTTATAAATGCTGAAAACTGCCTTTTCTAAAAAAAAATGAAACAGAACACATACTTTTTGCTCTGTTAAGAACTTGATCTGAAAAATAAGTAAATATATATATAGTTTACATCCTTAGAAAAAAAAAAAAAAAAACACATTATTTTTCTTAGAATAAAGGTTTGTAAATATATTTTTTGAATTTCATTGTTACCACATCATAAAACAACATGAGAATGACATTCATACAGATAAAAAAAAGGTTTATCAATGATTCTGGAAAGTTGGACAAATGGTCAAGAGATCTTTGCTTAGGTCTTATTTAGGAGGCATGGAATTTAGGAGCCATGAAGCCTAGATCTACTATTGTATAGACTTAATGGCTGAGAACTCTGTGCTGGGTGGGAATGTGGAAGGACAGCAAATACTACTGAAATGCTAAGGTGGAGATAGATAAAATATCAGGTCAGATTGCAGAGCAGTTAACTGCTCTGAATTTGGGCTTAAATGTTGCACTTGAAATGGACACTGGTTCTGCAGGGTAAGTTTGAGTGTCGTCTTTTAAGAATGCTTTTAGCAATGTAAAATTAGTATGAGAGTTTGCTTACATATTCACTTTAGTGTGCATATATTATGAAGTGTAGATGCAATTAAAATAAATTAATGCATACACACAAAGAAATATCTATAGTGACACCTTGTAAGGTATAATATTTTTACTCTTCTCTGCTTACCATACTCCTTTTGGAAAAGCTGGAGTATGTATGTATTGCATGTATTGCAATATGTCTAGAAGCAAAGTGGGTTTGGCCTCTGTGCTAAAGAGTATCCTTCAGAACTCAAAGCCCCTTCATTAAAAATATTCTGCTTGAAGCCCAAAAGTTAATAGTTTTAGAGAATGACAGTTACAGTAACCAAGCTGAGCAGAACTGCTGAGATAGAAAATAACACACATTTCTTAGGTTATTTCTTGAATAACTGAGATAACATGCAACCAAAAGTGGCAATGTTCTGCTCCCATGAAATGGGAGTAAAAGGATCTGCAGTGACTGCTATTAGGTGGTTTTCAGAAGCACGACTATGAGACAGCCTGCCTTTTACAATGGAGATCTGCAAACTTTCCTACATGAAAAAGCAAATATTAATTCCACCTATTCCTCAGACCCAATCATCAAACGTGCCTCAACCACATGATTTCACCAACTCAAGTCATTAGCTAGATGTTGGGAGAGCCAGCTGGCAACATCACAGGGATTTCATAAAGTAAATAGCACTGCTACCAGTACCATAAAGCTGCTGCTATCAGAAATATCTTGTTTCACACAGTTATCTGTCTCTGAACAGAACTGCTTGAATAGCCCTTCCATGTGAAAACCACCAAAGAAGGAATATGTTCCTTCTGCTGCCCTGATCAGCTGTTTAAAAATCTAGCCAGAAGCACAGCAATTTTGTCATCCTCTTAGAATCTATTGTAAAAAGTGAATTAAGATGGACAGTAGTTGAAAGCGGAGATCATGAAAGTTTGATCTTTTTCCATTTCAAAAAGTGTTAGACCTAGGAAAAGAAAATATGTATTACAAACAAGCTGACAGATAATTATGACTTTATCATAATTATGACTTTCTTTCTAAAACAATGTAACACTTTACTCTTTACAACAGGCTGCAAGGAAGTGTGAGACTTTGTGTTTCAGATGGTTTACCAAGGGTTTCATACTCATATTCTCTGGAGAAAACTGCTAATTAATTGATTATATGATATTCCAGACAACAGTGTTCACCCTTCTTGCAGAATCAATGAAAAGAATGCAAGATTTATGGAATTAGAAGCATGTGGGTAAGCAGGAACGTGACTACAGCAGTATCATCAATGCGTGGATGGAGATAACTCTACAATCTCATGACTGCTCCCAAAATTATACCCATCATGTTCATTAGTTTAATTCTGACAAATGTCTTCTAAAAACTCTATTGTTTAATAATTATATAACTCTGCAATTTAATAATTATATAGATAACTCAAATTGGGGAAATAACCAGTATATATGGGCTTAAAATCACCTTGACTGATTTTTCCTTTCTCTCCAGGGAGGTGCTCTTACTACTAAGTTTCTATGCAAAAGGCTATTTAAAAAGGCTATCTAAAAGGCTACAAATACTGGTTACCTTTGAAACAAAAAAAGGAAAGCTACTCAGCTCTCAGGAAGAATAAATATTAATCCTCATTCTGAGGACTATGGACTAGAAGTGCTAGAAGTTCAAACATACATACCATTCATTTTTGACTTCCTTCAGATAGCTTTCTGCTTAGTATGTACTTCTGTCTTTGCAAGGCCCTAGACCTCCACTTTCAAAATAGAGAAAAAATGATGGCCTAATTTTGGACATGTGACTTTGTTGTTGCTCTTAAAAATTAGACTTTACTGCATTACTCACAGTTACTGAAATATTTTATTGAATTGAGCTCTTAACTGAAGGATCAAGTCCTCAGAACTGAAAACAATTAGGAAACATATTTCTAAAATGACTGAATCAGGAAAAATGTGTAATCATATGGAGTCTTCTGAGAATATTTACTAGACTCCCAAATGTCAGTATTATAACTGAGAAAGGAAGGAGTCAGAGGCCATAAACATGATAATAACATTAAGTGGACATGAAAGCAGCTAGAAGAATTAGAAAAACATGTACACAATTGGAAGAAAGAAGTGCAAATTTTCCTAACAATGCACAAATTCACTGCTAGAAAGTTATGGTTAGAATAACCAATAACAACAGGGAAAAGGCAAAAATGTGTGCTAAATATTTTATTGTTTCCTAGTAGTCAGAAAATAAAAAGGTTCAGTACTTTTTTGAAAAAAAATCTGTCTCAGCAGTAATACAGAAAGAGCAACTACTAAATGTAGATATTTCATCTTTCTTTGAACAACACAGAACTCCTAGGAAATGACACAAAGATGAACAAGGGTAGGAAAGAGTAAACAAGAAAAGTGGGATAAATATAGCCAAGTTAACCTAACAGCAGTCCTGAGCAAAACAATAGGAAGACTGTTCAAAGACTTGATTAATAATGAAAAGAGAGAAATATAATTAGTGCCAATCAATGTGGTTTTACAGAAAATAGATCTTGTCAAACTAATTTGATATTTTTATGAGATTACATATTGAGTTGATAGGGTAATAATATTGATACAGTATACTTAGCTTTCCACGAAACATTTGATTTCATGCAACAGAATACAATATTTAAGGATAAATGGCACACGTTAACTAGATTAAAAGCTATCTATATGACAAAGTTAAAGATGCGGTAATAATAGGACAGACCTCAAGATTATTCCTCAATAATAAGAAATAATCAGCAAGTAGTTTTTTTGTTTATTTGTTTGTTTGTTTTCACTAAGGTAACACGTATTTTGATCTTGAGGCACTACTTCTGAAAATGTTTATTGATAATGTTGGGGCAGTACAAAATTAACTCCAGCTTACTGGAAATGGAAAGACAGGAAGGTAAAAAAGAAAGGTTACCGAAGCTAAATTTAGCAGAAAGCTTCTTGTGTGTTTTTATTGCACAATGCCACTAGTCTTGGTACTCTTGTAGCACAAGTTTGTTTTGAGTGCATAACATATACATCTCATGTCCTCAGGCATAGGATAAATCCCACTGTCTTTTTCTGCAGGTAATATGGCACGGATATATGGCACAGTTTTCTGCTTGGGACCTTTTCATCGAGGTGAAGGATCTGAGAAATGGTTTAGGCCAGCTGGATGTGTGGGCCTTGCAAGTTAGCAGGGAACCTTTGGCACATTGAACTCTCTGAAGTCTTGGACAGCGTAAGCCTCTCTGAGCAATATTGAGTTTGATCTGGAAAGTTCGGGAAAGATGAATTCTGTATGACTTAATATAGAAAAGCAAATCTAATGATATGTGTCTAGCATCAAGAAGCTGAACATCTTGCAAAACTGGAATCAACAACAGAGATATCTTTTTTTCCTGTCTGTGTATAACAACTTTCCTTTTCTTTCCTGAGGTGTCCTCAGAGATGTCTATGGAATTTCCAGTTTCCCCCAGAAATATTGGCGTCTGATTTGGAACATGACTTGTGACCCCAAGGAGTGATTCCTCTCAGCATTGAATGTCTCCACAATGTGTACATCTAAAATCAAGATTGTGCTAATGGAAATGTGTATGATGGTCACCCTCAGAAAGTCAGAAATGCAATGCACTTATTCAAATTCTTCATTTTATTATCAAATTTATTTAAAAAAAAAAATCTCTGGGCATACAAAGGTCAAGGTGATCCTAATATTAAGATGTAGAATTCCTTCTGTTTCCACCGCTTTTCTAGTCATTTAAATATTTCCTTAATCTTTGGAAGCTTTTCTTAGAATATAGTTTTGCTTTTCACAAGCTTTGTCCCCAAAAGTCAAACATCGACTGGACATGTTCTGCATCTGAGGCCCTACTGCTTCGGTAGAATGAATTCACTTGATATTTAGTGGTTTGACTCTGGACTGAGGCTCAGAGAAGACTGCAAAAAAGAGAAATGTTTTAAATGTAAGCCTAAATGTTTAAATGCAAGCCTTTGCAAGATTGAGGCATTTAAAGATTTCAAAATGAATGAATGAATAATAATAATAATAATGAATAATAGTTAATAATAAATGAATTTTATAAATGAATAGTTACTTCTTTAAAAGTTGACCATTTTGCTGAGCACCAACACTTCCAGTTTCAAATGAGGTGGTTGTATCATTGCTTCTTTAATTCTTTAGCTCTGCTTCCCAAATGCTCTCTCCTTGTCTTTCTTTTTCATTCCATGATGGAAAACATGCACTGAGGCTTATGGTAAGCACAGTGTTCTCTGCCTTTCCTACTAAGTTTAATTATGTGTGTATATAACATGAGTTCCCACAGTGAAGGAATGCCTCCTTAGAGTCACAGTCGCCACTTCAAGGGTCTGATGGAAAGTGTGGGTTATTTGTTTATCTCAGAAACTTCTCTTTCCTAGGGGAAAGACAAACTTCTCTTTCCTGTCTTGTTTGCGGTCTGCTTTACATGTTCTCTGTTCACACTGCAGAAACTGTAAGCTCCATTAGGTGGACAAACTCCTGGGTCTTTAGCAGGCCCATCTCCAGCTAGAAGCAGGGCAACAGAGGCTTGTCAGGAGATCATTTACTGGACAGCTTTTCAAAGTATGTTGTTGTTTTCTAAGCATACTCTAAGCATGTCTTATCACATGCAACACATCTTGCTGGTTGGAGCCAAGAAGCATAAGTAAGATTGCATCAGATTTTGAAACTTCTTTATATCTTGTCAGTCATTTAAACTCCCTATAATGCCGACTAATCTACTGGGATCCTCAGACAAATCTGCCTAGCAAGGCCACGGTTTGCAGCTTTTATGTACCATGGTAGCTGGAATCACTTTTGCTCTCAGACCTGAATTTACAGGAGATCTCTCTTCAGAGTATTTTCCCCAGGCATGGTAAATGTTTCAGCCATGATGCAGGATAGGGAGAAGGGCAGAGAGCATGCCATGTAACCTTTTCACATAAGCAGGATGTCACTTTGACTGCTGAAGTAAGACAGCAGAAAGAAAGACTTTGGAGAACCTGTGCTGAACAGCATATAAATGTTTCTATCTTACCTAATCTCAAAATGACATAAGAATTCTACTGAAGAAACTGAGTTTTTGGAGGTGCTTCAACTGAACAGTGATGTACATGTTCTCCCTACTTGAAATGTCCTATGGCTACTCATATTTACAAATTTTTAGAAGCCTAGTCACAACCTGACATATCTGGGGAAAAACAAAAGAGTGATAGCATGAGTAATGTGTACATTTCCAGGTATAATTTAAGATTTATCTACATTATCTTTAAGAAATTATCTATGAGAAAAGGGTGTTAGGTTGATACAGTAATAACCTGAAAGACTGGGGCTGTAGCAAGTGGCCAGGATTACATGCTTCCTGGGTTACATTATACTCTATCTGATAGTTTGAAATACTGGTCTGTTTATGGAGGGGATTTTTTTTTTGTTGAAGGAGCTGCCAAGATCTATTTCTCTGCCTCTATTTGGATCCTGGAGGATTTCTGACAGTGTCCTTGTCTCTGAAATCCCAACTTCAAACAAATTCACAAGTCTTCCCTTGAAACTACACTGAATCTCTTTGGTGTTCTGTTGCATCATGTGGGGAAAATATACATCACGCAGACAGAAAAAGATAGTCAGCTGAGTTCCTGATTTCATATTGTCCCCCCCCCAAAAAAAAACAAAGGGAAGGGAAGGGAAGGGAAGGGAAGGGAAGGGACGGGAAGGGAAGGGCATAAAGAAAACATGAAATAAGTATATATATGGTGAGATGACAGTGGTACAGGGAAGAAAAAAAACGAAGTTGTCTGATAACTGTTCAAGAGAAATTGTGTGATAACTGGTAAGGCTGTGGCATCCTGAGTTAATTTCTTTAACTTGCATCTGTTTTAGTGATATTTGTTTTTTACCTGCCTGGGGAGCCTTTCTGGCTATCCAGAAGCATGCTTATTTTGTGTATAATTCCCCCAGAGCTATTTTTGGCAGTTGAAATGTTATAGTAAGTATTAATAAGCAAAATATGAATGCGATTATCTGTATAGTTTGAAAAATAATATGTAACAATTTATGGAAAGCCACACAATACATCTGATAAAGAAGGCAAAATGCCAGTTTTTCTATGCAAATGTTATCTATTAATATGGCATGAATATATCATATGATATAACTAGCATACCACAACTGAATTTGAAAATTCCACACTGAATTTCTACTTCAGTGTAAGATATCATCCTAACACATCCTTAATTTCTGAATTTTCTGTATCTTTCTTTACCACTGCATTCAATAGTCCTGAGATGCTACAGCAATCAACTAATTTTAATTTTGGCCAGAAGCCACTTCCAAAACAGTCAGTTTGCTCTTCTGGTATTTGATGATCCTTACATTCCCTGCTTCTGGTTGTGTGAATTTTTACTGACCTTAGGCAAACATCAGTGCCAAGAATTGCTTGTAATACTGCATACATTACATGTAGGTATTGGGGATGAGTGAGGTGGCAAATATAAAGGAAAAAAAAAAAAGGATTCTATTTTCACAGAGCACGAGAAAAAGGATAATACTAAAAAAGAAATGAACAGTGTAAGTCAGGTCAAAACAGAGGTTACCACAACCAGAGATAAAGGGGGTACTTTAACTCAAAGTATATAAGAATTATTAAGAGTTGTTATTAAAAGTCTTTTCAGATGTATATTTAAGTGACACAAGAGCCTTTGGAATTATCTTTGGAAAGCAGTATATTGACAAAAATGTGTTTGATTGCTTTTCTCAGTGAATAGAGTACTACTTGAGCCAACAGGTAAAGATATTGGCCAAAGAAAGGATAATCACTATTAGCATTGCTGTCAAGGAAACACGGTGACAGCAAATAGTAGGAGAACATCTAGAAACATGTGATGAGAAGCAGAAGTGACTTTCTATTAAATGGAGGAAAAATATGTCCTTCTTGTGTATTTGAGTGCATGTGTGTGTGCGTTTTTCAAGCCTTATTAGTGAGCTTGTCTTTAGATCTGGCAGTAATTTTTTTTTCCATTTCTGGAAGCATGATTATTCCATATAAGGGGTTTGGAAGCCATATTTGTCAGTTTGTACATGATTAGTTCTACTATTTCTTATTATTGCTCAGAATCTACCTGAAACCTATTCTTTAGACCAAAAATTCAAATATGGAATACCTATTCCCATTAATAATATTTGTGTTGAATGTTCTTTTAGTTATCAATTAATGATTAAATAGAATGTTCTTTTATTTTTAGTCCACTTTTGGATAATATTCATTTACCTTAAGCATGAGAAGTCTTTGAAAAGTAGCTAAAATGCAGAATTTATAATAAATGTGCAGGATTTTTAGGACAATTTGGTTAGGATTAAGAAAATTTGTTGCATATTATAATTTTCTAAAATATTTCATTTTCACAGTGAAAAATTATTCATTGAATAGAGACTATTTGAGATAAATGCATTCTAAGCAGTCAGTGATGTAGTTAGCAATCAGAGAAAAAGATGACATATCTCAGTCATCTATAACATCTACAAGTTATCAGATTAAGGTATATGTGTCACTGGAAGGACATTTTTCCACCAGCAGACGAAAACAAAATCTTTCTGATATTTTTTACAAGCATGAATTTTACTAGCATTTTTTTACAAGAAAGATCACTCACAACTAAAGAAACCTTTATCACAGACAAATAAATAAAGAGTTTCAGTTTTCTTGTACTAAGTCAATGATATCAAAGGATTTAATTTATGCATGGGATGTAATATTCAATGACATGTAAAATTTTCCTTATTCAGATTTTCCTTTCTAGGTCCATTTCAGAGCCTTTAACATCTTAGGGAAACCAGTTCATTTTGTATTGTCACTGTTCACTTCCAGTCTTAGCTATGATGGAATATTAAGGAGAATACTTGTATCTTAATAAAATGTTTTTCATTACCTCTGCATTTTATTATCATTTCTGAAATGATTTTTTGTTCTTTCTGTTTTTGTTTGTTTGTTTGTTTGTTTGTTTGTTTTTGAATCTCTGAGTTTCAAGGATTGTTAAAAGTAGGTTCTGAATGGAATACTACATTTCCCTCCCACTGCCTCCTTCCATCGCCCCATAGAACGACAGATTCATATAATGAGACAAATATTTTCTGGTCAGCTCCAGAAACTCCACTTTCTGTTTAACTTGAAAACCATCTAGGACTTCAAACTTGTTCTTAACTTCAGTCTCTTGTCATGTACTTGAGTACACTTTGATTGATACAGACACAAAATTCATGTAACCATACAAGAAAAACTTGTATACTCATGAAAAGAAAAACAATTGTCATCAACAATGATAACAATAAAAAAGTGTATTTCCTTTTTGATTTAAACAGAAAGTAGTATTTGACACATCTCTAGTTCTTCAGAAGTCACTTGATGGCTGGCAAAAGTGACAGCCTTCAGATCGAAATGTGGTGCAACAGGTCACTGTACTCTTGCTGTACAAATCAAAGCTCTCTTTCAAACTTAAGACCTCTTTTCTGAGGTAGAAAATGCATGGGGGAAGAAGATTGTTAACCTTTAAAGCATCACAGATGAGTCTTAAATATTCAGGTATGGCTTCACTGTGCAAGAGTACTAGGCTGACAAAGTGGGGCTTAATGTCTAAAAAGATAGTAAAAAGGAGAATGGTTTTTGTATGCAATAATTTGTTAGCAATATATTCAGTTTCTGAAATATTTATTTGACAATTTTAATTGAATATTTAAATAATATTTGCAATTTATCTGAATTAAAAATTGAGGAACTTTTTTAACATATCTCTGTCTTTTTTTAATACATAATTTATTCAAAAGACAGGTAAAATTTTAAAAATTGTAAGATAGAAATGGATACTGATTTCCATTTTTTTGTTGTTGTTGCTGTTATTTGTTTGCTTAAAAAATAAACTTTTAAAATACCTTAATAGGGTGTTTTATTTTTTTTATAAGAATGATTATAAAAACAGCCTAGCATTTCATGGAGAGGTTTCAAGCATTACTGATTACACACTTACCCTCAAAATTAAAATCACTAGATCAGTTTTAATTAACATTAAATAAAATAATTTTATATTTTCCTCTATCTAATGTATCATTTAAATAAAAAAGTGCTTTTTCGATTTGAAATTTGTTATATTTGGATGGACACTACATGTCAAAATGTTCTGATATATAGTGGGAGTGGGAGAGGCGTGTTGCACAGTACAATCACACTTGACTTCAGATGCTGATAATTCCTCCTGTTGATTTATGATTTCATAGACAGAAAAAATAAAAGATATTACGGTTTATGGACTGGATAGCTAAGCATGACACAGTAGAGCACTGTGGCTGTCTCAGATTGCTTGGAGTCACAAAATGCAGATGAAGATCCTAGATCGTAGAATTACTGTCACCTCTCTTTGACCAAATGAATTTTATGTTTATTAAATACAGCAAAGCAAGAGCAACAAGATAGACTACTTCACCAAAGGTAAAAAGCCCTTCAACCTGATAACTAACATACTGTCTTTGGTGAGAACTGTATTTAAATCAAAATGAAGAAGAATGGGTACATATACCAGTTAAGTAGTAGGCTACTGGATTATTAGGCGAAATGTCTTTTTCTTGCGTGAAGCCAAACCCACCATCCACCTCAGGAAAGACCGAACCTTCCAATTACAAGTCATTTTACCATCTTACTCATTTAGACAGCAAGTCTCAATAATGAAAAGGAGCTAGAAATGGATTGTATATATACATAGCAGCAAAAAGATAAGTGCTTAAGAGACTATATGATAAATATAACGGGAAAGAGTTAAGCTGCTTCTGTAACACAATACAGCAAAACAGAAGAAGTATTAAAGATCTAAATTTGGGAGTTAAAACAGATAGAAATGAGACACTTTAAGCTAATTCAGACTTAGGGTCTCAAAGCTTAAACTATCATGCATAATTATGAATGAGGCATCTGTCATTGTATGTATGCCAGCTAAATCTTTTGTTTATTAACAACCAATATGATGAGTCACACTAATGGTCTACCCATTTTAAATCAAAGTGATAGACGTGGATAAGACGTGAATTGGAGCATCCTTCTTGATAAAAAGTTTATGGGAGGTGATTCATAGAATCATAGAATGCCTAAGGTTGGAAGGGACTTCTAGAGGTCATCTAGTCCAAACCCCTGCACATGCAGGGGCACCCCTCCTAGAGCACATGGCACAGGACCGCATCCAAGTGGGTCTTGAAGATCTCCAGAGAAGGAGACTCCACAACCTCTCTG
>JAWLRI010000172.1:873902-890779 GCA_034781795.1 Crypturellus tataupa | reverse complement strand
CTTCCTTCCTTCCTTCCTTCCTTCCTTCCTTCCTTCCTTCCTTCCTTCCTTCCTTCTTTCCTTCTTTCCTTCTTTCCCTCTTTCTCTCTTTCTCTCTTTCTCTCTCTCTTTCTCTCTTTCTCTCTTTCTATTATACAGTGAGCATTCAAAGAAGTAGAATGAGAAATCTAGTTGATGATCAAGCATTGTATCAAAGATTATTTCTGGAGTTCTGTAAGGTATTCAATTAGGCTCAAATGTTGTGTGATGACTTATACTTGTGTGGGAAGTCTATGGTATATTTTTAAGAGGTCTTATATATTCTTTATTGCTGCTTAAACAAGATTTCATTAACCAAAGTTGATAGACTGGAAACGATTATTTGTATTATTTGTATTTTTTAAATAGAAGTTTACAAAGCCTTGGTATCAGTTGGGAGCAAGTATGCAAAGAATTTACAAGATAGATTCATAATTAGATAGAATTATGTAATTAGCAATTAGATATTTAGAAATCATACATCATAAAAACTTGTATTATAGCGGTAAGAACTGTTGCCTGTACCTCCAGCAGTATGTTCTTTCTGGGGTACCTCATCACTACAGCACCAAGACTGGTGCACAAGAATACCTGAATTTTGTTTCCTAGTGGTAATGAGTTGTATGTGTCACTTTTCTTATTAAAGTTCCTTTTACCTCTGTGTTTCTGTGATGCAATTTCCCTTTTTTCATAATAACATTTGACCAGCTTCATGGAGATCTCTAGAAATCTCAAGGTTGATATGTCAAATACTGTGATTACTTAGGGGGGAAACTTACCTAACTAAAATTCAATATTTTTCAAATATGCTTATTCAATATGAAAATAGTGGTTTTTCATATAGGACAAAAAAGTGTGGAACATCACATTTTTTTCTCACTATCATCTAACAACTTTTTTTTTTTTTTTTTTAGGGATCTGGGGCACTGGGTGGGAAACCAAAAAGAAAATGTCAGTTTTTACATAGAGAATTCCCTAAGTCAATACTGATTCAGATGTCTTATATTCATCTCCCCAGATAGGAGGAGAATTTCTCCACCAAAGTGTCAAAAACATTGAAAAGAGCTAATCTTACTAGGTTTGCTTTATGTGTGAAATAAAATGTTCCACATTGCCCTACCTAACAGTACTGAGACTATGCCCATCTGTTCTAGCAGTGGGGATCTCTCTGATGGAATGTTTCCCCTCTATTCAACATAAATAAACATAATATGGAAATTGAATTCTTGTAACTGGTAAACAATAGGATTTTAAAAGGTCTGAGGATAAGATTAACATATCATTGCATCTGTAAAGTCTCATTTAAACCAATATGAGTTCTCGAGCACATTCTTCATAAAATATCTATACTGCATGTGGTACAAACCCCTACTGGGATTATTTAAAAAAGTTGTTGTTTCTCAAACATTACTTTCTCATTAGCCACCAAGAAGAAGTAGGTAATGTTTCAGGTAAATTTAATCTCTCTACCTAACTACACATTGTTCATTTTCTTAGTCAACAAGTACATATTTTAAAACTGATCCCTGTATATTAATTTTCCTATTTACCTATCTAAAAGACTATAGCTTCCTGACTGTTAATTCCAGTTGACAGTTAATGGTTTTATTTCTTATTCACCACAAAATAATACTTTGTTGTGAAGTGACTTATAATAAACAGTATGTAGGAAAGAAATATGATGCTGATGCGTGTTGACAACTAAAAATGCATTATTAATGAAATAATAACATTGGAAGAATCTTGAAAATAAGAAGGCGATTGTGTGGAGTTTATTTTTCCATTCAGAACACAGATTTATTCTTCTATTTTAGAGATTCTTATGGGTGGACAGGTCATTACAGAGAAGAATGTCCAAATTATTATATGTTAGAAAGTCTTGTGATGCTGCATGTCAAATATAGAATGATAGGTACACTTAAAGTCAGATGCATTATTCCCATTAAATACACATTTACAATACCTAGTTTTACATATAAAATAGATATTTTAGGTGAGTATATATGTCAGAAAGTGAAATTGCCCTAACTAACTGCTTGATTTTACTTAATGGCTGTTGATGAAAGATAGCAATTCATACACAGTCATGTATGAATATAACTACTGGAACAAATACTTGGAAAAAAACACAGCTCAGTGTCTCTCTCTGGCACTGAGCAATTTTTGCTATTGAAGTACCTGTAAAGTTAAATCTTGAAGTTAGTTAAACTAAATATAGATTCATCCTCTACTGGTATAACAGAGAAAAAGTAGCAACATAAATTTGCAATATGCTTACTCATGCATTTATGCTAGTTTTTAAAGTATTCTTGATGTGGTTTTCAAACACAGCACATTATTTAAAGCTTGTATTTTAAGTCAGGATGAATTCTAAACTACCGTTGTTATGTAATTAACTAAAAATATTTATGCCAATAGCCAAATTATGGTGTCTTAACAGCAGTTCTCTAGGAAGACTAGTTTAACATCGTTATTGGATTTTATATTAATTATAGTATGTACTTTATTGAATTTGCTGAAGTGCTTTGCTGGATATTCTCCAAACACTAAGAAGCAAAGGCAAATGAAATCATACAAAAAGGGTCAGTTATGTTTAAGGGTATGTGAAAGTGTTTTAGAGACTGACTATAATTAAAGAGGTTGCAAATCTATATATACAGTGCAGAAATCACTGCACTGTGCTTGCTAAACTTGCATAGTTGCAAGGGAATTATCACGAATGACACAGAGAAGCCCAAGAGTTCTCTAAAGGATACCCCTAAATATTTAATAAAAATCTGTGCAATTTAAGATGATAAAAAAATAGACATGTTTACCATATGCAGCACAAAGGACCATGGAGATTAAGTGGTCTTTGTGGCATTGCTTCATAAGAAGAAACAACACTAATATTTTAAGAATGATACGGCTGGGAAAGATGAGTATTTTTTTTTTTTTACCCTTTCTCCTAGGAATTTTTAGGTCTAAATTCTTTACATACTTGCATGAGCCAGATTATTGTATGTGTAACTACCAATTTCCATGCACAATTACCCAATGTCTCAGTGCCAATCCTGGTTAGCAGGCAAACAGGCAAATCTATGTGATTGTTCTTTTGGGCTGAAACACTGGCCCTAAATGTATTTTTTATTAAAAAAAAAAAAAAAAAAAAAAAAAAAAGTTTGCATTTCCTTTACCAAAAATGAGTAATATATGACAAATTTTATTTTATGTTCTCTTTATTTGAAAAAGAAACACTCCAGTTCATTTTTTCCACTTGAATGATGTTAAATGGCCAATGAATTTGATCATTTTATGACCATGTCTAATGCCAAATGGGCATAAACATCATTAAGGAACAAAGGTATGACATTCGAGATGTGAATTGTATTTCCAGTCCTACACACACATTATGTGTGATCTTGAGTGAATTCACCTAGGACCAGATTTGAAAGGAATGCATATAGAGATCTCTGTTAAACTATTTCTTAACTGAACTAGTGATACCACTCTTCTGTGATTTCAATTATTAAGTTTCTTTAGAGAATATTCATTAAATATCTTGACTTTTGCAGCTGAAGCTTTGAAAATGTGAATTTAAAAATAAGTCTTTTAAAAAATCAGAAAATAAAATAACCACAGTGCATTAAAATATTACCTCAAATCAAAAATATTCATGAAAGATGCTTTGGTAACTTGTGCCATTTTTTTTTTTAATATAATTTTTCCTTTTTATATTTATGGACTCTATTGCTTAATTCACTTACCATCTTGTTTAAGAAGAAAACAGAAACAATGCCCTTGTGTGTGGGGGTGTATTCTGTCACCAGTTTATTCTTCCCCTATGTAATATATATGCATATCCATACTAAAAATATGATAATCTACATTGAAATTTCATTAAGAAAAATATGTTAAGAAAACATAAATATTTAACTGATGATATTGGGAAATTAAAAAGATGCATTTTCAGAATTAATTCTGCTCTATTCTCTCAATGAATTATGAGAGAATATCTTCAAGGTGTTTTTTTTTTAATATAATATAAACCCATATTTTCTGCTTTTGTCTTTTTCTGCAAAGGCAAATCTGTAATATCCTGCAGTACCTTATACCAAAAAATATCTATTAAAATTACTTGTACTTTTCAGGTTAAGTATAAAGATGCAGTTACAAATTGAGTATTTTCTGGTGTAACTAACTTATGGATTTTTGTGGTTAAGAGTCTTCTCCCCAACTTAATCCAAGGGATTCTGCATTTCTAGTTGACAAAAATTAGATGTCAATCTAAATTATTAGAGGAGATTTTAGGGAAAAGATTTTGGTAAATATAGGCAATTTTGATTCTACCTTGGTGTTTTGAACCATTCTGACAGTTAAGTAAAATTAAACATATGCTTTGTCTCATTCATGAGGAAGTAGAGTCAACAGAACCAGTTGTTTATTGACCTAACTAATCCTTTTTACACACCCGTGGCTGGGAAATTTTAAATTGTAATAATGGCTAACCTATCAACCAGCTTGCCATATTCAGCTATCCACACAGATGACAGTCAATTCTCCCCATCTAAAAAAGATTGATACTGAATGGTGACTGACCTCCCTGACAAGAAAAATAATTGAAAATATAAAGAAAGCAAAAAAAAAAAAAAAAGAGAGAGAGAGAGGAAAAAAAAAAAAGAGAGAGAGATTTCAATAAGAGGCCATATAAGAGGTCATATAAAACTAAAATTATGCTGTACATCTATACCTAAACTGCATATGTGAATATGATCTTTCTGTGATAAATTAAATGTGTTCTCTACCTTTGAGTGCTTCTTTTTTCCTTTTCCAATCCATGTGTCCCAGGATTTATTCTTACAATTCAAGGCAACATGGAGCCTGTAACAGCTACCATCTTTCACAATCAACCTGTTTTAGAGTTGGTTCCCCCAGGCCTTTAAGTCTGAAGTTTCCTTCCAGCATCATACTGATCCAACATTCATTGTAGGCAAGATTTCATCTGTGATCCAGTAAGAGTTTTTCTCTGTATGCACACAGGACAAAAAAAAAAAAAAAAGAAAAGGAGGGAGGAATGAAAGCAAACATTGCTTATATATTATGGGTATGTAAAAACAGTGATAGTAATGCTGAAATCAATGTTTTCTAAACTCTAAGGCATGCAGTATTTTGGAGATAAAACCAATTCAATGATGTTGATCAAATAAATGTTGCAACTGACCTAGTTTGAGGAAATTATTGAGACACAGATTCTAAGTCCATTAATGGGTTAATAATTTTAGTATGCTATTCTTTTTTGAAAAGGCTTATTTAAATGTTTATCAGTTGTGCAAAGTGGAACAGCACTGGAGATTCGCAAGGGAGAACTGATCATTGCCTATGCATGGAAGCGTTGTAGGAAGATTAAAATAACATTGAGTATATTCTGTAAATGAAGGAGAGAACTAAAAGAAGCCTCCAGAGTCCATTATAAATTTTAATAATACATCAAGGTAATGTAACTGAATAACCGATCTCTGAGGGAAGAAACACAACATTTGGCTAATATTACAATTTAAATTATGAAAACAAAAAGAGCTTTTAGTTAATCTTGTCTTTCTGCTTTTATTCTTGAGGCTCTTTTTTATTTTCCCTGAATCCAAAACACCATGTAAACAAATAAAAGTACGGGAGAAAATAAACAGTTTGGCATCTCAGTAGATTAATTAATGCGCTTCAGCCTTGGCACCAGTAGGCGAAAATTATGTGCATAAATAATATCACTAATTAAAAAGATGCAGATTAACATGCAAATAATGTTAATGAGGATCTGCAATTCCAGAGTGGATTCGCATAACATCAACAATTTAATGGGTTGGAAGGCTTGTGTTTGCATTACATTAATAAATTTCAAAGACCTTGCATAAAAAAGTTCTGTTGGAGCCTCTGTTTCCCACTTGTGAGTTGTAAATTCTGTGGGCAGTAGCAAACGCTCATCGGCAGATGCCAAAGTCATTATCTCAAAGACTGTTGAGATGATGCCATGTGCCAGTGTGACCAGCTGTTGGGAACTGGGCAGTAGGCCCTGCACTGTGCCAATTATTCATATTATTTGGGTAGTCTTGATATTTATTTAAACTGATTAATATTTTGTGCTCTGCATCTTGATCTGGAGGGAAATCATTTTAAACAAGCAAAGTTTTTTAAAAAATCTTATTAGCCTTTGATGTGTCATGGATGGTTGAATGCATAATGGAATTGATTAAGCAGATATAATTTCTAACCATAGGCAAAAGCAATATAAGACGTCTTTAATGATGTCATATAATGTTGAGATAAAATATCATAGGTTTAAACTCCAAATGAATCATAATAATCCAGATTTTACTTAAAAATGAGAACTGTTACAGTGTAGTAGACTTTTTTTTTTGCTTCTGACTTGGGAAATGCTCCTCTGAGGACACTTCTTACAGAAAGAGCAAAGGTTAAGAAAGATTAGAGCAAACTAATTTTTAAATGCCATGTAACTCTCCATTAATTTCCTTTCCTTTTCTATGACTCATTACAATATAGATTCTTTACTTATTCTATAGCTGGGCATTATGCTGTGGCTTTGAGACACCACAACATACTGGACAAGGCAATTACCTGAAGTAGGACTCTTATGACATACCAAAACTGTCCAAGTGTTTGAACTCCATCTAAATGATTTAGGAATCAGAGTTCTCTCTCCTGCCCTTGGAATAAGGATGTTATGCACCTATTCAAATGTTAAATGAGGATAAAAGGCTCGGAAATTGGAAGTAAAGCTTCTACCAGCTCAAATTGTTTCTTAACATGCTAGGAAGATATTAATTAAAACATATACAATGCTGTATTTCTTCTTTTTATGCCTCTCCTAGTCCCATTATTGTCAGTTATGAAAAGTTTGCAAACTGATTTAAAGGTGCATAAAATTTATCTGAGTACTTTGCAAGAGACTAAAAAGTTGAAAAACAACAAAAAATATTTCTAATGCAGTAAAATAAATTCATTTCTAGATTGCAAAAAAAAAATATATACTCTTAAGTTTATAGTAGCTCACCTAAAGTTAGTGTGGTGTAGTCCAAGTACAGTGGGATGATACCTGAACTCTATGACTTGAAGTGGCCAGAAGATTAATTTATTTGATTTATTAATTTATTTTAACTTATTACATGTTAGACTGAATCTGAGAGACTGGATTGGAGAGGGCATAATTGCTGAAGTTTCTCTCAGGGCTCTTTTCAGGGTTCTCTTCTCCATGAACACTGATTTTCATGAAGCATCTACAGATGTTTAAAATATTTATTGGAAGTCCTCTTTTTAGTATGGTTGAGATTAGTGAGCATATTCAGGAATTATTGGAGACAGAAGAAGATGAATAGCTGACAGAACAAAGGCATGACTAAGTAATTATTATTTCTTTAGGAAAACAGGTTGGAAGTGTGGTCACACTTTGTAGTGATAATATTATAATTAAGGTACAATTGAATGGATTACAGTGTAGTTATACTGCACTGTGCTTCTTCAAACCTGTAGTTACTGCTAATTTCAACACACGGTATAAATAATGGTAAATATAACATAGTTAATAGAACAGGATTCTACCTGTATGTCTTTTAAAGAGACATGAAAACAAAGGTCATAAGTATATGAATTGTAGATAAGTATATGCTGATAAAAATTACATCAAACACTTGCTAGTTAATTGCACAAATTAAATATCATAAAAATGCACCAATAATCATAATCTTCAAACACAATCTTTCATGTATAATTTGTAGATAGAAGTTACTGAGTTTTCAGAATGGCTTTCAAACAAGCTAGACTTTTTCAAGTCCAAGCTAAAGCACAGAAAATGTAGTCATGTGGATTAACACAATGGAGAGTATTAATCTTTATATTAACTTTAAAACTTTACTGTAAATTTATAAAGTAATATTTGTCCACAGGGAATGTTATACTACTGTTATAGAGGCAAACATTAGTGTTTAGAAGCCCTCTTGTATATGTTTGATTAAGAAACAAGTACAGAACTCAATATCAATCAATATTTATCCAAACTGATGTACTGATTTCAAATAAAATTTTGTTGGATTGCCAAATGGTTGTATATGTTAGAAACTAGTCAGGTATGAGCCAGAATAAGGCTCTGGGGAAGGCTGAGCAGGATCTTGAGCATGTTGGGAACACAAGCACACTGGAATAGTTGGGTATTAAAGTAAATACTTCAATGTAATTGTTTCACCAAAAATACTTGAAGAATTGAGTCTGCTTTTCAGGGAAAATGGAAAAAATATGTACCTTTCATAGCTGGAGAAGTTATTACATTGAGCAGTTGTACTCTTGATTTGTTTCATAGTAGCATAAGGAAATAAATAAAATTTTAGAAATTATTGATGTCTTTGCCTTCAAAGCCCATGTGGTATACAGCAACATCTTACCTACTAATGTGTACTGTCACTTCCTGAACAATCCTCATCATCTAATTCTCTAACTTAATTGTAATGTAATATTCCGATTCCAAAACTTAAAGACATAAAAAGTAAAGTAAAATAAGATTCAGTTATGTTTCATCACTTTGAGGTGATATCTTCTCTACTATCAAAGGAATGAGTACAGTTTTGTTATATTGTCCAGGAAATATGCGTCTACCTTTCCTCAGAAAGTCTACGTGTAGAAGTCTGAATAAGACTTAATCTTCATGAAGTATTTGTTCATTGACCTCTCTGTTGATACTGCCGTAGGATGCTAGAGTTGGAGTCACAACTGATTTAAAGTTATGTTATACAAACTGTATGCTATGCAGTAGTGAGGCACACAGATCTGGTTTTCAACTGCTGAAGATTATAGAACTTTATTTAAGTCTCTTTCAGAGTGTGTGAGGAATATTTATTAACCTGAAGATATATATTTAACTCATTTGTCTGTTTCATGGTTTAGTGATTCTTTTAAGTCAGAAGGTTTGCCAGGATGATTGCATACACTTGCCTGGCATGTTACAATCTTCAAGCATGTGTCACTGGCCTCTCTTAGAAGCCAATATAGGATTAAAAAAAATTTGCTCTACTTCCTATTGTTCTTCATGTCTATATTTTATCCTCAGGAAAATGTGTTCTACTATATGAGTAGCCTATAAAATGTGTTCTACTATATGAGTAGCCTACCCTTGTAATCTTTCTAGTAGTTCACAATTCCTTGTGGAATTCAATTTCAGTCATATCTATCAATAGGTATACTAACCTTGCTATACACATATGCCCATTTGTTTAGACATCATTCCCACTTCCCATGCATTTTTTTACTATGGACCTGGTTCATTACTCTGTTGTAATTCTTTTTCAATTGCACATGAATAAAAGATTGGATTAGTGCAACAGCAAGTTGGTCAGATATTCATAAGCTTTGAAAAAAAACTGTAAAAGGCATGTGTATTCTTCCTGGAATAATACGTATCGCAAATTAATACATGATATGTGACTTAAATGAAAGGAGTGGTCACTACATCAAACTTCAGAGCTTTAGCTTGTTCTGGTGAAGAAGAGAGAGCCGGAGAAGTATGCCTTTTGTGTAAGCCTAACAGACGTAGAATTGAAATTCATGTCATATGCCACCAGTGGCATAAATATCAGGCTAAAATACTAAGTCACTGAACCACCTTAAACAATTAAGTAATACATTTTAAGTTTCATGATCATATTATAGGCAGTAGGTAATTTTATCAATCATAAAACATACAATTTTTGAATTTATGCAATATGAGGATCATCACTTACCTCTTTCATTTGGTTTGCCAAATGTCTATACTGCATCACATTATGATTAAAACCAGGTGGAAATTCACCACCTGAAATTGTAATTATTGTTAAAATGGGTCCTTTTTTTGTCGGACTTTGCTCTTATAACTTAATTGCATTATTCTCTGATGCTGACCTAAAGATTAGCTGAAAATCTTAACATTTTTAATACCAAAATATGAAATATCAAAATATTTCACAAAAGATACTGCATCTGTAGTTGCATATTTCAGGTCCAAATAGGTACCGATCTCTGTGCAGGAGTATAAGACAGCACCATCTCTGTACATCCAAACGATCTATATGTCATGCATGAATTTGAGGATAGTCATCCACTTATTAAAAGCACAATACTTGTTTTTATGAAAACAGGTAGGCATTAAAAGTTCACGTGTTCAGGTGAAGGCAGAGGAACTAATATCTATGTTATTACTCACAAGTTCTTGTCTAACAGTTCTTGGAAAACTCCAGAGATCTATTCCAATGCTTTAATAAAAGTGGGTGTTTTCCTGCTGTCTAACCTAATCCTACTTTGTCATAATTTAACTCCATCACTGTCTGTTTCACCTACCAGGCAAAATAATAGCTTATTCTTTTCATCTCTATACTTCAAAATACATGAGCATCCATTGTATCTCCCTTTAGTTCCCTTTTTCATAGACTGAATAATTTTGACATCTCTAACATCCTTGTTCTACATCATCGCAAAAGAAAACAAATATGAAGGTTTCAGAAAGGCGCAAAAGGTCTTTTTGTATTGCCCAGTCAGAACAATGATGAGACACAACTTTGCATTTCTAAATTACAGAGACTGCTGTGCGTCAGCACTTGCTCTGTGACAGACAAGTCTGGGAGACAACAGAACAGCACTTGCCCCCAGGAGAAAGTCAGCAGTTAAGACTAGAAAATGCAGCTAAATAGGTCTTATTGATAAAGGTGCCTACTATTTTGATGAAAACACTGGAGGCTGACAGGTTTTTGTCTGTGGTAACGATCATACTCTAATATATTGTATCACTAAGAAACTTAGCTGAATTTCTTCCTTCTTCTCTTCCTTCTTCTCTTCAGAGAAAGGAGTCATAACCAAATTTTTTCTCCCCATTACTGTTTCAACCACTAAAAAAACACATAAAATTAAATAAAATGACATGAAATATTAAGGATACAAATTCAAATAATTGGCACTAGGAAATGCTGAAATTAAGATTCCTGACTAGCAAGTGATAAAATAAGCATAGGAAGTTTCATTTTATGAAGCCTGAGGCCTAAGAGAACACTATCTAATTTGAATAAAAACATAATTTATGCCTCTGGTTTTCTATGGAAAAGTATTAGAGGTACTGTGCTGATATTGTCTTACCAATTCATATTAAAGTGAGGTTTAGTACATTTTTTTCTGAATACACTTGAAATGGCAGTAAACAAAGTACAGAATATTAAATGCTATTTTAATGTGTTTACGATAGCTCTTCTAAAAATAAACTGATAGAGAAAGAATAATGGATTGCCTAAAGATTTCCTGCTTGTGTACTGCTTTCTAGAGTTTATACCTCCATGGCATGAGATCATTTTAAAAAGTTTTATCTATAGTGAAACTACGCATTCAGGGATGGACTCTCTAAATTTGATGACACATTTGCTACAGAATGAATACTGTCATTCATTTCCAAGGGCAACATGAAAAGAGTGAACTACAGTCTCTCACCAAATACCTGTGTAGCTTTGGGAAATGTTGAAATGTTCAACTCAGGAGTTCCAAGGTCACTTCTAACTGTAGTTCTCATGTAATTCATAGTCTTCTTATTGTGCCTTGTGCCCTAGAGTAGAGGACATTTAGGGAAGAACCTCCATCTTTCCCCCATTAAAAATAAATAAAAACAAAATCAAAAACATAATAGCAGAGATCTCTTAGAAGTCTGGTATAAGACCCAACTTTTCAACATAATGTATTCCCAAGTCTTAGCACTATGCACAGTTAGCTCATCGAGTGAGTGACCCAGGCTTTAGCTCTCTCTCTCTTTAAGAAGATTAAGAAGTAAAAAACATGATTTTAGATTATTAATTAATTTAATGTTGCTTTGTGTATCATACCAGCTAGTAACCCTGAAAAAGTCCCTTGTTTGCTTGGGCAAGAGGCTAATATTTACAGAAAAAAAAATTACTAATTTACAGACAGGAATACAGAAGAGATGTAGACAACATAGAACATGGGAAATATTTGAAATTATGTTTAATTTAAGAACTAGATTTTTTTTTTTACTTGAGACATGTATCACTACTTTCACTCCTTTACTATAATGAGAATTATTTTGAAACTATCATAATTATGCTTCAGTAATACTGCAGGACAATATACTGATCAAATACTCTGCTTCAGAATAAGTTTTTTAATACAGATTTACAGGGTTGCATGCAGATTGTCATGACACTACTAATTCCTGTAAAAATTGGCCATTGTTAGGACATTCTGTAGCTTCTGATCTGGAAGCTACATGTACATTTCTTGCTCAATCAAGGTAACATTCCTAGCTACAAAAATCACATACAAAAGTGTTAAAAATAAAGTAAAAATAATAAGTAAATATATTTAAAATAGGAATTTCATTGTTAATTTAATATATAAACATTAAAACCTGATCTCAACATTTTGAACTGTTATTTTTTATAAATTTCTAATGAGAGAAATGTATTCATGTATGAAAAAAGACAAAAATATAACTTATTTAAACCTGAAATAATCTTTGTATGATAGCTGTGAAAAAATCATTCTATTTTTAATTTTGAAAAATTTCTCTTTTGGCTATAATTAAGTTTTATTTGGATGCCATTATTATATTTTCATGAATATTTTCTAAATCTGTAGGATATCCTATAGGATGTACCTGGAACTCATAAGAAAAACAATGCTTTACTATTTATTTTTGTAAAGTATATTTTTTAAATTCTCATCATCTCACAAAAAAAATGTATTTATTTGTATTTCTTTTTTATTCCTAGTAACTAGGTAACCACAGGCTTTATCTTCTGATCTGGGGCCAGACAAAATTTGTAAAAGGTTAGGTTTCTGTTCTGAGACTCATTATAGTAGGAAATTTCACACATCTTATAATATAATGCTTTTATTCTTTCAGACCCTTCCACAGGAAAGTTAGTTAATTAATTAACTATGGAAGGATGATTATAGCCAAAGTCACAATTCCTTCAAAAACTAATGTCTCAATGATTAATAAACAGTGTTTTATTCAGCATGACCTTCATTTGAATTTATAATGAAATAAAACAATTCTTACTATTGCTCATAACGTAGTATGAGCTAACATCTAGATAAGTATTTTTTATGTAACATTTTGTATAAAGTATAGGCAGAATACCTTAAAGCTAGATCATTGTAAATACATAGAAAAAAAGTGAATGCTATCTAATAAAAATACTTGCAAAATAATAGTGATACTGAGTTTGACACCTTAGTCTCAAGTTTGCAAGTCTTTATATTTTCTTCATTGTATTGCAATATATTTACTATAACATAATAATGAAAGCACTGAAAAAGGTTCTTTAGGGACTCACTCCAAGCTCTCTTCCTTTTTTCCCTTTCCCAAGTGCCTGGGACAACCACTTTAAAACAATCTGTGGTGATGTGATATTTTTATGTATCTAATGAAGTCTATTTTATAAAAGCTATTCTGACTTAATTTATACAAATTAAAGAAATCTCTTAATCTACTAGTATAGTGTATTTCACTGTTAATTGTAAACCTATGATCAGTTAAAATACAAAATAAAATACCTTAGAAACAGGGATTTTTTCACTTTTGCATCTCTGTTCTTTTCAAGATTTATTTAGGATACAGAATGAAATGATTTTAATAGTGATTCACAAAGATAAGAAAAAAAGTAAAAGAAAAAAGTAAAAAGAATTAGTTAGAAATGGTCAGAATGGTTAGAAAAGTTACTTGGCAGTTACTTAGAAAAGTTACTTGGTTACTTGGCAATGTATCATACCCAGATATAGCTGATCATTATTAATGAGCCCACAGATACATACATATATGCAAGACCCCTTTGTGTGTCACAGATTCCTCACGAGTAGCAATAGAAAAAGTTTTCTATTAGCTATTATAAATACTAGAAAAGAGAATTGTAGAACCAACAAGAGGTTATTTTAAAGATGTGAAAGAATAGTGTCATGCAACACGAATCAAGCACCAATCCATTGCCAGTGTCAATGGATTTGCAGTTCTTTGATTAAACATCAGCTGTTGTTTTACTACTGCTTCATAATATTTGTCACAAGTTTGACGTTATGGAACCTATGAAATAAACGAAAAAGATAGCAGCGTTAGACAGACAAACGGAAGATCAGGAAAAGAAGTCCTGAAACCTCCTTTAACATTTGCAGATGTCTCTTTTTCTTTAAGTATCACTATTGTTATTATTACTCACTGAATGCTAGTATTTTACTAAAGAATATCCACATTTAAGTCTTTACTTCAAAGCTCCATGGGAAATTGGAGAAACTAAAAAGGACTTCAATGTCTCCTGAAATGGCCCTCTTATGGCCTTCCATAAGAATCAATTTTCCAGCAGAGAGAAAATTAGAGATCAGAAATTTGACTGTTAGCATAATTCTTTTGATCTATACTAGTAAATAAATACAAACCTGATCCTACGCAATGCTCCATTACACATCCTCACCATCCAGTCAATGGAGGAGAAAACAACAACAAAATATTCTCTTTCAATTGTTCAAAAACTTACCATGTGACAAAGCTTTTTTTTTACCATGTGGCAAAGCTTTTATGCACAGAGGTAGAGATAAACATGGAGATTACAACAGTGTACATGTACACTGGACATGATCAGTGAAAGAACACATTCTATTCAAAATATCTTCATGCATGTTCGAAGTGAAGTGGTATCACAAATAGAAAAATTGTCAAAATTCCACAAAATGTGGAATAATGATAATGTAAAATGGTGCTCATGATAAAAATAGAAAAGCTATAAGGATCTAAAAATCACAAATATCTCTAGGATGAATTGGGTTGTGAGGAAAGGAACAATTTGGGGGGATTTTTACACTTGCCGAACAAAACTTTTTGTAGTCATTCAAAATAAAATGGCTAACTGAGTCCATTGGTTATCTCATCATATTTTTTCTTTTGTTTCAAACAGGCATCAGTAGAGTGCTGAAGAGAGAACAGATACAGATTTCCATCAGTAGAAACTGTGCTGCCTTTGGTAAGAACAGCAAACAAATGTGTGGGCAGCTATGACAAATCACTGTGTAGAGGGAAGCTAAAAATTTTGAAAGGAAAAGTTTGTACAGCTATTTGCACACTCATATCATCTTGAGTTAACCTCCTCTCATACCTCCTTCCAAAATAAACAGGGGGTCTAATAAATGTGATGGCTTACTGCTCTTTGAAAAAGGCAGCCACTTAAGCTAGCTAGCTGGCAGGTCTCCACTGATGTAGTCTGGTGGTGGTGTTCCCATATGATGCTTACTAGAGGAGAATGCACCAAAGTGGCTTTTACCAAAATTCCCCCAAGATATAATGACAGTACTAACCCAACAACAGCTCATTATATCTTCTAAGACTGCACATTTGCTCACTGAAAGAAAACCACATACATACAGACAAAGACTTTCGTCCAGAGACAGATAATACAGAAGAAAAATGTTAAGAATAACATATCAGACCTCCCTACAGCTTCTTCACATAAAAATCTTCTAAAAAGTGAGGAAAGAAAAAAAGTTTCAAAAAGTGAGAATAAGAAAATTTTAAAATGTACTTGACCTCAGCTGGTTTTCTTGCAACGGGCCTATAAGCCAAAGCATTAAATGCAAAGTACTAGTAATTATTAATTTTTAAAGCAAGCAAAGATGGGCAGAATTAGAAGCCAAAGACAAAAAAAATGAAGAATATGACTTGAAACATTAGGAAACAACTTAAAAAAAGACACAAGAAAAACTTAAAGCATGAATTACTCTGCAAAATTATGTAAATAAGTTATACAAATAAATTTGCAAAGTATGTTGCATACAAAAATAACAGTGATTCTAATTGAAGTGTAAGAAAGATTCTAACAGGAAATAATATTTCTTTTGTGCTGTTTGGGATACAATATTATATTCTGAGCACCTCTCTATCATGGAGATAATAACAAACTAGTGAAAGTTCATAAAAGAACAGAAAAAAAAAACAGATGAGAATGAAGAACTGACTTGTGAGAAAAGACTGAGTCATTAGGGAGATCATATCCTGAATGCACAATCAAGGCTGCAGCCAATTTCTGTGATGATTTTTTTTAAACAATTTTTTTACCTTTTATAACTTTAGATAGAAAAAGTATGTCTGTGTGAAAACAAACTTTGAAGAGTAGGAAGGATTTTTGGGGGGAATTAACTTAAAAAAAAATTCATTTTCACATTACAGGCTACTCATTGAACATAAAATTACACTTCTCATCTGTCATTCTCTTTTCATGATCTTTCTGTTTATTTTCAACAGTCATAATCAAGTAGCTTTTAAAGGTTTGCTAGAAATGCTGGCAGTGACTACTATATTTGCTCTGCTTATGCTTCATATCTTAAAACCTCTCTGGGACTTTTTTAGTTCTCTAATTCTTCTTTAAAAGAACTTTTTGCATCATCAGACTTTGGTAAGAGAAAAGTATAAGTTGCGGAAGGACTTGTTTTTCCTTGTTTTTCTGTGAAATTAGTCAAAGAATCATAGAATGCCTAAGGTTGGAAGGGACCTCAAGAGGTCATCTAGTCCAACCCCCCTGCACACACAGGGACACCTAGAGCATGTGGCAATGGACCGCATCTAAACGGGTCTTGAAGATCTCCAGGGAGGGAGACTCCACAACCTCTCTGGGCAGCCTGTTCCAGTGCTCTGTCACCCTCAATGTCAGAAAGTTTTTCCTTAAGTTCCTGTGGAACTTTTGGTGTTTCAGTTTGTGGCCATTTCCTCTTGTTCTGTCACTGGCCACCACTGAGAAGAGGCCGGCCCCATCCTCCTCACTGCCTCCCTTGAGGTACTTATACACACTAATTAGATCCCCTCTCAGCCTTCT
>JAWLRI010000172.1:860981-871424 GCA_034781795.1 Crypturellus tataupa | reverse complement strand
GTCTTGAAGATCTCCAGGGAAGGAGACTCCACAACCTCTCTGGGCAGTCCGTTCCAGTGCTCTGTCACCCTCACTGTCAGAAAGTTTTTCCTTATATATATAATCAAATGTAATACATAAAAGCTTTAATATTGGGCTTTACTCAATTGCAACTTTTTGGAACAAGCATATATAACAGATATAAAAATGCACTTGCATGTAAGCCCTCTTTCTTTAAAAAGTCAAATGTGAAAGACAGACTTACTTCTTCAAAAGAAACGTCTATGGATGTATATACAGTACATATTGAAGTCCTTAACCTATTTTGTAGTCAGGCAAAATTTATTTTCAGAAATGTATGAAACCCATCAATTTTAGAACTCTGTTGCTGTTCGCTGAACTTTAATATTGTAAATTTTCATCTGGGGCTATGTGCAATAACATTTCTTCTTGGTAAAACTCAGATTTACTGACAAAACCAATGGGTGTTAGTGAACGGATAAAATTGGTATATATATCATTGTCTTTAGTGTTTTGTATGTTTCCTGTCTAGTCCACCTAGCCTGTGTAGCCCTTATGTATAAAGATTGTCTGTCATTGATTCATTTAAATGTGGAGTTAGAAATATAGTCTAAATTCAATTAGATAATTATGAGCAACCGTACATAATAACTTGCCTTGTACATATTACATAGAATTTTATTATATACTACATATAATTTGCATGTATTTTACTGGAAGCACAAATATCCTGGGAAAAATGTAGTTTACAAATTATTGCAGTGTAGTATAAGGATTTTAAATGTCTATGTTGTTGATTTGATTTTTTTGCTTACTCTCTAGTCAATGGCAGCAAACAGTACAGTGTACTAAGGTGCTAATAACTTCCTAGATTCTAGTTTAATTGTTCTCTTGTTCTGTGTTTTTCATGTCTGTGTTCACTGTAGATTTGACTTATGGCAGGATAAATGCGCTTGAGGGAGGGGAAGTCCATGAGCAGTCACTCATTCAGCCCACCGTAATACAAAGCCCCAGTTTTGCAACATGGTTAAAAACAAAGACAAGGAAATCAAATGCTGTCAATTCACCTCTATTAATTCTTTTTCTACACAAATAGAATTATTTGAAGGGTTAACTGTAAGAAGGATGGTTACTAACATCGGAGAATTACTTTAACTCATGTTCACATATTTTGTTTAGACTATTTGCATCAAACTTCTGAATCATAGAATAACTGAAACAATCATTTTTAATATGTATATTTTGATTTCAAAAACCAATTTGAACTTTTGCCCAGCATTCACAATGAGACACTTGGAGCAGGCTTTTGTGGTACTGCCGTTCATATCAGATTGTAATCCAAGTTTACAGGGATGTTGAAGGTCTCAAGATATTTCCATGTTTTAATACTTTGGGAATACTGAACATGATAGCATTTTAGTTAGTTCAAATATAAATAAATGACATCCACATATTATAAATTTTTATGTTGTTTTTCTATTTGCCAATTTATTTTGTATTAGAATCACCGCATAAAGGATAGGAATTTGTTGTTCATCGGCTTTTTCAATATATATAAAGGAATACACCCAATGAAATGAAGAGGTTCAAACATACAAGAACATATGATTCTTTATCCAGTAAGTAGAAGATGTGTGGAAGTCTTTGTCAGAGGAAATTGTGAATACTAAAAGTTTCCATGGTTTCAAGGTCAGTGCAAGAGTTTTTTGGAAAAAAACTCTGAGAATTCTTAAATACACCATACATAGCTCAGGATAGAACTTGGGCTAAAAACACTCAGGAATTTAAAGGTTACTCAGTAGAAAAAGCATATACACCTTTCTGTATCTCTACACCTTTTTAGACCTTTAGTTTTGGTTGTTGTTTGAGAAAGAATTCTGGTTCACATGGACTTCTGGTCTGATCTGTTGCAGATGTTCTTTATTTAAGCAGTTATCTGCTTCTCATTTAATCTAAAAAAATTGCCATTCTCTTTTCTGGAGAGATCTATTCAGAAGAGAGCAATTATACAGTCTACAGAATTTCTTCTTTATAGTGCTAATAAGCCAATGTGCATGGTTTGCTTCTGGAAAAGGTTGCAGCATTGTAAGATCTTGTGGCAGTCATTGAGATGAAGTATATTGACTGATACTTTGTGCTACTACTCAAAATATCCAGAGTTCTTTTTATTGTATCTACTTCAAAGTCGTTAATTGTACAGAAGGAAATGTTGTAAAAACAAACAAACATTGCCATGTGTGAATAAAATATTTCTGCAAATACAATTGTGAATTTTTAATGACATATCAGTATTTTGTACAATGTTATAAAACTAAGTGGTAATGTGGGACTAAGTGGAAATTTGTTAACTTTGAATGACATTTCTAAGAGCAAAATTATTAGAGTTCTATTTAAATTGCTTGGAATTCTAAATAAACAAAAATCTATTATAAGTCATAAGCATTCAAAATCTTCCTTAGATTTTAATTCCTTACATTGTGTTATTTTTATTAAATAAATCAGGTGCAATGGCATGCACTGTGCTGTACCTTATAGTGCCCATGACAGCACAGTGCCATCTAAATCAGAACTGTTAAAAAAAAAAAAGATTAAACATCTTACTCTACAAGTAATACATAGTGTCATATACCTATTACTGAGAACGCCCATCTTCTGTTACTAAAGAGAATAACCTGATTTGAGCTAGAAGAACTGAATAGAATTGTTAAACAATCCTTTGCATTTTAAGTAACATTTAATTAGAAACATACTTTAACCACCAAAATGATAAAAATCCAAGAGATTAAAATTTGAGTGTCAATTATCATAAAATTCATCATTGTAATTCTTATTAAAACTCAGTGTTTAGATAGGTAATGATTTTATAATATGGCAATTTGCATAAGGAGCCCTGAGATGGCTTATTATTTCGATCCTACACAATTACAATTCTAGCTCCATACATCAGAGCTCTTAGCAATGTAAAATCACTACGCTAATTAATAAGCCATTTACTGACTGCAGCTAGTTATGGTGGTCCTGCAGCTGACCTTACGGAAGATGAGCCATCTCTGAAGTGCCTGTGTGTAACTACAAACATAATGATGTGCCAGGAGGGAATCATTAAAAATAATTTACACAAGCCTTCATTTACAAGATCTTTTGATAGCATGCTTCCCCGGTGTTTAGATCCACAGCGCAACCCCTACCATTTGGAAAGTGCCAAGCAGGAGACTGAACGAGGATACCTAAGTGGTTAATTAAGAGCCATTCGGACGCCACAAGAGCCTCCTGAAAAATCCCTCTGATGTCTGCTGTGTCAAATGTCTCTCACAGGAAAAACCACAAGAGGTAGCTGCCATAGCAGGCTAATTATTGGGGACCAGGAGCAGCTGAAAATGTCCTGTCACCAAGTGCTTGCTATGAGCACCCAAGCTTAGCACTGGGTACAGCAATCTTTTTTTTTATTTTGGGCTTGAGAGGAACAGTGGAAATAAGATCCTGTAATAATCAGGAAAGATTGAGTAAGTCATAAAGTGTGCAATTATAAATGAAATTATTCACTCATAGTTTTTGATGTATTTTGCAGCTTTTTACACCTGCCTTTTTTGTTTTTCTTAACTTTATATGTGGGGGTTTGTTTTTTTTTTTTGAGATTTTCTTTTGGGACACTTTTAAGCAAACAACAACCAACTAAAGTTTTAAAGGGATGAACAACATACAAGCCATTGAAGATAATTTTTATGACATATGAATAGCTTCAAACTACATGAAAAAGCACAAATATTAATTTAAAGAAAAACACATGTAAACAAAATATGAACGGTCACAAGTTCTGCTAATTGTGACACAGTCAGGAAAACTAACAAGCCTAAACCAGTATGTCACAGCCTACCTCACAGAAGCTTGAAATGAACAAATGAAAAACAAACAAGGCATGATTTATCTCTACCTCAGTTTAAGAGGAAATATCTGCAAGCTTGCCATCATATAGGTGATCATGATGGGATTTACAGGTTTGCCTGTGTAATTTTTTTGCATATGCAACTTTTTGCAGTAATGGATCTTTTTTTTTTTTTTTTTTCAAAGATGGATATCACTCACCCTCCTCTATATTCAGTGGAGATAGACAGCTTCAAAAGGGAAATGGATCAAGACAACCACATTACACATGAGTTTTTAGAGAAAGGTAAATCAGCGTCAACCTGAAGTAGGAACAGTGAGTTTAGTCCTTTAATTTTTTTTAAGTAAGTGGCTTAAATATAATTTTTATAGTTGTCTACAGGCATTGTAAGAACTGTAGACATACTTTACAAAACAGAAGGCCAAGACACAGAGGTTGACCCACATTTGAGCTGAAAATTTGAAGAAGCAATAATATAATGAATGTATCCTAGATCCTACTGATTCTCACTCTAACCATTCTTAAATGCAGTTCTCCATTTATTAGAGTGGGGCAAACACTCAGTTTGTAGCTCCAGTCTGCTGTCTCACAGGAGCTGAGTGATGGGAACTTTCATGTCTGTTGTCCTCTACTTAAAACTTATGGCAGTCACTTTCTTCTGGGCAATCAACAGCATCAACTTCATAAAGTTTAAACAAGTAGTGCTTGTCAAACATGAACTTATGATGAAGCAGCTAAAGATCTGTTTAACTAATCCAGGCATATGCAATCTTCTTGTAGCACTATTTTTGAAAATCTATTCCATTTACTGCGGCTGGTATTATATTTTATATGAAGTAAAATGAGAGATGACACCATACCAATGACATCACAAAACAATATCTGCAACCAAAATTTGACCAAACTAGTGACAAGCTTACTGTTTTATATTTAAATAATTCTTTATCATTGAGGAGTTACAATCTCTGAGCACCATAATCTTATATCTAAGAGGTACAAATAATAAGAGTGTTATTAGATACCCAATAGGTAGACCACTGAATAACACAAAATCACATTTAAACACAGTAAAGCAAACTCTGTTTAAATGCAGATTTCTAGTCTTACAATCAGAAAGGAGAGGAAGAGGTAATACCACATCAACTATTATGAAGTGATTTTTCTGTATTTGCATAAGGTATATTTTCCCACATTTGTATGAGAAGGATCTCATGAGCTAGAAGTTTAAAGACAATTTGAAAAATGGATGGGCTTGTTGAGTGACAAAACTTTTTGGAGACACCAGGATGGTTAAAAGCTAAATGCCCTATTTTTCAAATGACAGCAATCAGTTTGTCCCACAAAGGATATTAATTTAGGGGAGCAAGTAAGGTTTACCTACTCATAAAAAAAAGAGAGAAAAAATACAGCACATGACACTTTTACATAATAAAATGGGTTATTTTACTTTCTTTCTTGGTAATCTTCTAAGACTTTCCTGTTATGTTTCTTTATTCTTCAGTATAAACATGACAATATACTGGAAAATGGTTGCAATACAAAAAGAAAAAAAGTTTTACTGTGAAGCAAAGGGCACTGAGCTAACAGTTGTGGTGGATTCAGAAAATAAAAGAGGAAAAAATGGATAGGTCTTTCTTGATGATATAACACTAAGCCCCCAAAATGAAAATTATTTCTATACTTGAATTGTCAGGTGAGATTTTAGAAGGAAAAGAGGAAATGCATACTTCCAATTTAATGAGATCCCATTCAGATTTAACTTTGTGCCTAGTGCCAGCCTAGATGTTGCTCTGATTAAAGTCAACAATAAAAATTCTTGTTAAACTGAATGATGCAAGATGAGACCAGCTGTGGAATACTTGTGAATCTTTCTCAATTCCCTTGGATTTCCACACAGTGCAGATCAGGCTCTAAATTATCTGACTACATCCTCACCTTAGTTTTGTGAAGTCTCCTTGTGGAAAATATTCACTGAAATCACTAATATCTCTGCTGGAATTGCAAAAGCAGATCCTAATGTTTGTCTTGAGTACTATCCAACACATTTGAGCAATCTCAACATATATAGAGATGAAAAGTTAACATTGGAATAAAATAAAATATCTTTTAACTGCCTACATTTCACATTTTTTTTTTTATTTAGGAGGAAATGTGTTTCCTGAAGATAAATGGCTATCATTAAAAGAGGATATTTAACTCCACACTTACACAACTTTAGGGAGACTGAAATATCTTTGTAGATTCATTTTTTTCCATATGTGTACAGGGAAAGTAAATTTCATTCTCTTTCTTTTCCCCTCTCACTGTCTTTTTTCTTTTTTTGGAAGAAACTCAATTCCATAAAAGTAATAACCAATAAATTTTTAATAGTTAGATGTTAAATAAACAAGATTTTGTTCTTTATAAACATATCATAATCTTGCTAGCTTAATTTGATTGTGATAAGCAGCCTTTTATTTTATATAATTAATGTTCTGTTCAATTTTTATTAATGAGATGAAAATTACTATTTCTACATTCTACAGTACCATGTTTTCATGCTTGCCAACACAGGGAATTTTATTGATAAATAATATCAATGGATTGCCAAAAAAATACTTCCTTGAAGAGGGCCATGAAATATATTTAAAATGTTTCCTTGTAGTCACAAGCTGAAAAGAATGGTAGCAGAGTTTACACTGACTCTCATTGGTTTATTTCATTATCAGAAAGAAACACCCACATATGCAATGATTTTTTACAGTACTTCTAGAATGAGGATTTTATACTTTGAGGAGATACAGTCTTGCCTCTTCCCTACATTTGTATTTTAGTTTTTGATAAGAAGGGAGCAATAGGAATAACTTTTTCATTATTGTTTCAAAAATGATTGAAAATTCCAATGTGTACTTTGTGAGAAGTTTATGTGTGCATGTACAGAGTGTATATATGGAGTATATATGCAGTATGATTGTAAATGACTCTCTTGGATTGTGTTTGTCTCAACATTGTTACCACAACATTTACCTTAGAATCCTGTCCCTGGGAAGACCGTGATATCAGCTTGAGATCTGAGCAATGACGTTCTCAGCAGTGCCTACCAAGCTGCGCTTGCACTCGAGCTGGGTGAAGAGAAACACCAGAGCACACAGCATGTATGACACAAACAACACATACCACAAACTTCAAGAAAGTGAGTGGACTCTTCAAGAACTGGGACAATAAAATGACTGCATATTCCTCCCTTGTGGTGGCTTCTTTTTCTGAACTCTCCTTCAAAGAGATCATCATCTGCACTGAGGCGGAGCCAACAAAATGTACCTGGACTGGTAGTGGTGGTAAGTAATCTTGCTGCATCTCTCCTGCTTGCTTATCTTTCTTTTTCCCTTCTTCCTCTCTGTCTTATCACAGTTATGAGAACAGAGCTTACATGTATGACGTGTTGTATGGCATTTGACCCCATTTGTGTCTCACTCTTGTGATTGTATCAAAACCTCCCCCGACAACGGATCGGGACAATGATATGTGCAGAATATTTGTAGCTCATGCAGGAATTAGAATCATTAATGTTTGTGTAAACTGTATATGAGTTACATGAAAAACTCTTTGCATGTTGAGCTAATGGAATAGAACTGTAGATATCTTTATATATGTTTTCAAAATATTTTTGAAACTAAGTATTGAATCAACTCTCTTCAAAGCAATAGTTTTTCAGATAAGGATGATATTAAATGTTTCCCCAGAAAAATCACTGTGCACTGCATAGATTAAAACTGGTAAGAATAGTTTACAATGGTTGTATTCAATGTATTTGCAGGATGTAAATCTGAAGTCCTCTTTCCTGAAAATCCTCTTTTGAAAATAGTATAGTTTCATGTTCCAGTGTTTTCTGAATTCTACTTATTTTTAATGTTGTTAAATTTTTTTCCAGAAGTAAGAAATACCCTATTCACAAACTAATCAAAAGTTCCAGTCTAACTCTGTGTGTAGTGAACAAGTCTCTCTTTTCTGTATTTGATGGAGTTTCATCGTGCTGATGTTTATTAGAAAGACAAACTGCGGAGGTGCTCACTCAGTTAAAATTTATGTAGCAATGTAATAAAGATTTTAAAGGGAAAGTACATGGTATCATATCAATCTCTCCTGCTGATAGTTCAGTTGGAGTTAGAATTTTTTCTACAGAGTGAAATATTAATGATTTAAACAAGTAGTCCTAAAATCAAACAAATGAAAAAAATCAGTAGCTTCTCAGGCAGAACTATATTCTTTGAGTTACTTTGACTTTTCCATGACACGGATGGAAGGTAGCAGCAATATCTGTATGAAACTTTACTGACGACTAAAGTATATGAAAGCATGAAAAAATTTTATCAAGAAATCAAGAAATGTGAATTGCTTAGAGTTAAGAATAATAAGCGATATACTCAAAAATGCAGTTACACCAATGAAATATGCTATACCATATTTATCTGATGTAAAAAAGAAAAAATAAATAAAAAAAGAGCAAACGTTATGTTGTCTCTCCTTAGTATCCTGTGATGATATGGTCCAACTAGCATGAATCAAGAATGAAGTGGTCTTGCCATATCATCATGTGATTTCCCAGCTTTCCTCTCACTGACAGCCACATTTGCCCTCATTACTTCATCCACAGGCACATTTCCATTTGAATATTTTTCTTAATCACATTATTTACACCTAATTTCATTTCTATATCATGTTTCTTCCATTTTGTCATTCCATGAAAACAGCAGAAACAAACTATGATAATCAACTTTTTGCCAGAAAACTGACATTCCCTGATCTACGAATGACCAATGTTTCCTTAGAAGAGCTCTAGCAAACCATGAAAATCAATATTCATAGAGCAAGCACTCTTTTATATATCACAGCCATAATAAGGGCAAGAACTAGAAATAAAAGACATATCTTTTCCTGATCTTTGTGTTATTATTAGATGTTCTCTAATTTCTTGTTTCTTGCTTTACACTCTACAGTATGAGTAAACATTTTTTTTCCCTCTCATTCCTTTTTAACGTCCTATCCTCATGGTTAACAGCTTGTAATGCCCTTAGTTCTCTCCTGCAAAACACAGTCATAGATATATTGTACGCATATGATCATACACATATGCAGTGACAGAATTCCTATGAATACAGCAGTTTCTTGGTAGTAAGGACAAGAAAATTTTATGAAAATGAAGGTTTGATGTTTTAAGACTGAATGACAGTGTGGAGACTAAATGAATTTTAACACCAAAACACAAATTCATCTACATATGCTAACAGTTCTGTCAGCTAGGTCCAGCATGCTAACTACTATTAAAAATAAAGCAAGAAATAGTTCCCTTGGGAAATGCTCATCTCCTGTATGGTGCAGAAGTCATTTTGACATACATCCTTCCCTGTGCTTATACCATCTACCATATACCATCTAATCCAGGTACTGTACTCAATATAAGAATTCTCAGATGGATGGTGGAGTCTTCATCATATCACTCTCCTAGCTCTTGTTCTAGTCTATGAATAGAATAAAAACCCATCTCATAGATATATCAATGCAATAGCGAAATCTGAAAATATCATAAAAAAAGGGATATAAAAAAATACTTGATTATTATTACCTAAGTTTAACATAACCAAGATATTTCTTGCTCTACTTCTGCGTGGCATTGAGACTTCTAACACATCATCCCTGTATATACTCAAAATATCATGAATGAACCTTGATAGCATATACCTTAATTATCATTTTCAGAACCAAAATAAGGTCAGAGAGGAGCAGGAGACAGATATTGCTCCTGGGGAAGTAAAAGTGTTTTTGCTGTTGACGAGGCCTGGATGCACCTGCAGACCATCAATACTATAAAACATCAGGAGCTGATTACTGTTCTTTGACACCGTAATCAAGAATAGAAAAGGATGAAATTACGGAAAAGGATATATAAGGGAGAAGCATATAAGCACAATACTTTTATTTATAGAGATTCTATAAATAAATGCTAGCTTTACAGAGCTGGATTCAGACATATACATCACCATGAGGACTTTGTTCTGTCTGTAAAGGAGTATATGCACTCCTAGTTTCTATCGTATTGGTTTTAATAAATCTGAATAAGTTAATGGCCTTTCTCTTAACTTCATTTAGGTCTAAGTTAGCAAGCACTGGAAACACTTATATGCAAGAGATCATGTAAGGAATCTCAAGAGTTGTTGAAACTACTGCTGGAAACCCTGATTTAGTAAGAGTTTGTGAGATTGCTTCTCTTTACATTCTGTTTTTGAGTATAGTATATATTTTGCTGGGAAGCAACACTGAAGACAGAGGAACAGAGGAAGAACACATAGAGGCAAAACAGGGACACTAGGAAATATAGGAAACTAGGAAATATAACAATTTTAATTATTTGAACATAAGAGAATAAGTACAGGATGAATTAACATGAGTAAGTTTATACTGACAAACAAGTTAATAGGTAGAACGTTCCTAAACAGCAGAAATACTCTCAGCAAGTTCAAAAAGAAAAGCTTTTCTCTGTTAAAAAAAAAAAAGAGAAAGTTTTCTCCAGGTCTACTAAATCT
>JAWLRI010000172.1:790981-858481 GCA_034781795.1 Crypturellus tataupa | reverse complement strand
ATTTCACAAAGCAGCTGTGCTTACTTTATATCACAGAAGTCAGATGAAAATGTGCAAAGCATTGTCCTTACATAGAGCTGATACTATTCAGCATGCTCACTTCTGTGTGAGCATGCTAGACACCAGTGTGGGTACTGGGCTTTCGTAGCTGACAAACTTAATGCAGATGTTAAATGTTAAGCACAGTGCTACTGCAGCACATTGCATTCTTTCAGTCTGACTCACTATCACTTGCATAATTTGGGGACTCATGACACATACTGTATGTACTTACCCCCAAGCTGTATGGAAGAGGAGGGTGTGCTGGGTATTCCTATGAGTATTAGAATAAATTTATCCTCATAGTTTCCATTAATAAATCACAATATATCTTTTTTATTTGTGAGAATAATTGTAGCAATTATCAAAGTTACCAAAGAGGGATTTTCATTCATATATAAGCTCAACTAGGATATGAATAAGCACAGCAGATTTATTACACAAAGGTAACTCAGAGCTGATTCAAAAGAATGATCATAATTGTCAAGGGACATGTTCTCCTCACTATATTATCACCAATGTACTGTGTCTTATAAGTTTAGTCTCCAGTAATTGTAATCTTAAATTAAAGTAAGCTTTATACCAGGCCAGTGTGATGGCATCTCTTTTTGAAACATCAACCATTTATATTATTCTGCTATAAAGTTTGTCTCAAAGGCAAACTAAATAATATATATATATATTAAAAGTTCTCCATATCAGCAACAGAAATGCTTTTCATTTTAGAGTGGATAGTGTCAGGACCGACCTCAACGTAAATTGCTACAAGAAGGCATCTGTTATAGCTCGAACTCACAGTAGGTATAATCTATTACTCATTGCTGGGGCTGCCCTAGCCTTTCTTTGTGTATCTAGTACTTGCAGTAAAAATGCAAAAAGAAAAATACGTTATCATATTTTAAAAAACTCTTTGTGCCCTCCGTTAAATTCAACCAGTGCTTTTAGAAATACCCCAGAAATTATATGCCTTTGCTTAAAAGTCAATCTTTCTTATAGTATAAAAGGGTTACTAAGTCTTCATAACCTGTCAATTCTGCAATGTTTTTGTTTGTTTGTTTTTGGTTTTGTTTTGTTCTGTTTTTTTCCCCAGGAATATTGATAATGGTGCCTTATTATTTTGAATTGTGAGTTGGTTTAGGGTATGAAGATGGAAGTCCACTCTAGGCTGAGAGAGCAGCTTGTCAGAATAATTTTATCTGTATTTTTCTTCTGAGTGAGTGGATTCAGAATATCAGAAATGAACAGCACCTACATTTTGCACAGTACACACTGCAGCCTCTGCTCTGCTGCATTCATTTGCTATTTCTTATCTTTTTTTAAGAAAACAATTAATTACAAATATATCTTCCCTCTCTCAGTTGCCATGTTCACTTTTTCTGAAGTCCAGTGTAGAAAAAAGACACTATATTGATAAACATGAGCTTAAATTCCCATGCTTTCCACCTTCCAAGACAAATATCATGCTGACACGATAGGTACTGTGCATCTATAATTGAATTAGCCTTGGAAGCAATTTGCTCACATGGTACACTTGTAATATTCTTCCCAGAATAAATTTTTAACCATTTGATAATTAGCTTAGCCATACCTGTGACAACGAGTAAATTGTAAAACAGCAGAACAGTATCTTAATTATCCTTTCTAAAGAGACCAAGCAATAATTTGCTTAATGGAAACGAGGGATGAAATAATGTAAGTAATTAAGTAAGAAAGTATTCCCACATGATTATACACTTTCACAATAAAAAAAAAAGTAGGATGGTAAAGCACTGTATGTATACCATATGAATTCATACAGGAAATATGACAACAGAACAACAACAACAACAACAAAAAAAAAAACAAATAATCACTAAAGCATGAAATTAACCTAATAAATAAAAAAGCAGCATTTTTTGCTATTTTATTTCTCTAAGTCTCATCTTTTTAAATTCTGTATTTCTATAACCTTTCACTGTAAAATTAAACCCAGTGCGCCTCCTTTCTAAAATATAAATAAGGAGAAAGCAACATAGCTATTTAGTCCCACTGATATGGTTTTCCTTTTATTTTTATTTTGTAATTATGAAATACAGGAGAGTGTCCACAGAAGGCAGAGATGATCTTTCCTAGTTCATTTAATTTCATGAAATCTATTCAGCTGCCTGTTGTGAAACTGTAAATACTTGATAAACAGATTGTGATAATTTATTTTTAGTTTGATTCCTAAAAATAAAGTTAATATCTACTGTTCTTAACAGCTTAAAAATCAGAAAAAAAATCACATTCAATTAATCTTATACTCCTTGATTAATGTAAAAATAATATTTACCTTCACATATCCATGGCATATTATAGGGCTGCGTGAATGAAAAAAATGTGTCTCAAATCCGAAAATTAAATATTAGATACTACCTACAGTAATGTATTAAGCATGATTGGCTTAGGAAATGCCAATGAATATGTGACAGAAATTATATGAGCCCACTGTGTTTGTGCCTTGAGTTTTTTTTCCCATATTTTTATTGTGAGGAGTAACAGATGAAAAATATAACTGTTTGCTAATAGGATTCACATCTTATTATTGGTGCTGATTTGCAGTTTTCCCTAACTCAACGATGATTACTTTTTTAGAAGCTTTCACTTTTCCCCAGCTGATCCTCGTCTTGTTAGGCAGCATTAATGACACTTCAGTCATTGTGGCTTTCATGCAGAGCCCTTCCAGAGTGAACAGAGAGTTGACATTTCCTGACATTTTCCCAACTAATTACAGGACAAATAATTAAGCATGTTCTCGTATGTAACAAATGAAGGCAAAAGCCGTCTGTCAGCGATGTTGATTGATGACACTCTGGGAGACTTTATCTGATGGGTCCTGCCATGCAGTAGAGGGGAAGCAAATTTATTAGAATGAACAATGCAAATTCTGAGTCATCTCATCCAGTTATGCGCCAAAGCAATATCCATGTCAAGGTGAATGTGACAATGAAAGCAAAATATTTGCATTTTGTGGAGCAGGTTGAAGGGGAAATCAGAGCAAGAAGATGACAGGCCTAATTATTTTGGCTCATACAGCCTAGGACAGCTGTTTCTGGTGTCCTGAACAAGGCTGTCACACAGGTAACTAAATAGGTCTGCATATAAGTCTGTATCCAACACTGTACGGAGATGTCTACCACTAATGACCAATGCTAATGTTACTGCCATCCCTGAAAAACAGTAAATGTGTCACAGTGCACCTTCTGCATGGCAGTCAACATTTCGCTACATAATTACTTGTTAGTGAATTAATTCCTATCTGTCAGTATCTATGCCAGTGTCATTTTTAGACCATTACAAAATTATGCCATCACTATAGCAACTGAAAGCACAGTTAAAAGGCAAAACAGTTCAGATGATACTCAAGAAAAGTGCCTAGTTATGCAGAAGACTAATAATGTAAAATTCAAATTGTGATGTTGCTGTCTGCCATCCTAATTTTCTTTATCTTGATTATACGTTTGATCATTGATCATTAAACAATAATTTAAGGTTTCCAATTTCAATTCATGATTAATATTTAATATAATTAAAACCTCAGCCACAACAGCGTCTTTCTTATAAACAGACGCACACAGTGCTGTCACAGCAATTAATTAGGAGCTAAAAAGTGACATGCTCAAAAATGAATCCTAATATCAGAGTTTACATGCAAATAAGAATAACTGATAGCATCAAGATGTTCTTTTCTTTCTGCTTCCTTTGTGCATTATAAACAATACCAATCTTAAAATACTGTATCCTGACTCATTTCTCTTTTTCTTTCTTTTTTGCACGCATTCTATTTATCCAAGGAAATTCAGGACTCATCTTACCATCCTCATCATCACTTAAGGATTTCAAGATGCCATCTTATTCACAGAAAGATATTTGCAGGCTTAGGAAAAAAATCTGTATATTGAATGTATATCGAATCATCTAAATTTTTGAAATTTCTAATGGCAGAAAGACGAGGTTTATTGATATCTCTGTCTACATTAAACACATACAGGTAAGATGCAAGTTTCTTCAAGTATGCAAGAAAACATTTCTTCATTTGTACCCACTTCTATTTTAAAAAATGTTAGAAGAAAGGAGATCAAATACTCCTAGAAACTTTCAGCACTTATTCATCATGTCAATCTATGCAATGTGTTGGCTCTTGCTATAGTGCAAATCTTACAGAGGGGAATTTTAAATGATGTGTGACAGCAATACCACGGCCTCGGCCACACTGACTCAATGAAAAGAGAATATTGAGAAATGATATGAAATTCAGGAAATCAATAAAAGGCCAAATGGGTTTGGTTTTTTTTTGGAGGAGTGAGGAGGGTCAAGAAAAATAGGAAGAAATGCCTTGTTATTCCATTCTCTTTCCACTGGTATATGCCACTTCAGTTCTATTTTTGCTTAAATGGTTTGAAATAGTTTCCTTGCTTTAAAAAATATTTTAAAGATTTTATTTTTTTTTTCATTTGAATGTATCCATTGCCTGCAGAAAATATGCTTTAAAAATATGAATATCTATTGTCTTTCACTTGTCTTAACACAGATATGATGACCATTACTGTAGCACGATTCATGCAGTAAAATAAAATTAAAAAAATCAATCTCATAAAATCAAAGAGAAACTTAGCCAGAAGAAAAACACAAAATGAAGAAACAGATATAGATCAGTAATGTTACTCTTCTAAAGTTACCTGACAAATGAAAGACTTACTGTAGTGTAAAAGAAACACCCATTATTGATATGAGAAAGAATTTCACTAAGTATAGTCTGGTTAAGGCATTTCGTTTATTCAGATACGCAAAACAGTCAGCCATCCTTCCTTCCCACTATCTTAACTTCACATAGACAATTATTATAGGGGAGATATATAAGCTTTACAAACTCATCTGACTGCAGTGTTGTTCTGAGACAGGCCACTGTCCTAAAAGTGGTTAGAAGATTTAATTTCTGTACTTCTTAACAAGAATAATAAAGAGTTCTGCTCTTGGTTAACACTCATCAGTAAATGGACAACAATCAATAGTTCCTCACTTATACTAAAGTAAGGCAACTTTATTGACCTTTCCATTAACATCAAACAGCTGAAATGAAAAAAAAAAAACTCATTTGAGTGATTCACTCAAATCTATGCTCTGTTTATTAACATTCCTTCTCTTTCTCTTATGATTTATCAGATTTCACAAAGCCTCATCCCCTAAGATTTATTTCTTGCATGATCATGTGTAATTAGTGGTTTTAGCCCAGAAAGTGCTAAAAATAAAACATCTGGAGATGTAAAACAAATAGCTTCTTTACGATGAAAAAACTTTTATATATCACAGTTGCTCAGAAACACTTTTCAGACAAAAAGAAAACCAACAAATTACTTAGTAGAGATGATATCCAGTTTTGATACAAAGAGCCAATAAGAGATTTTCTGTCTAATGATCCCAGTCAATCTAATTAATGTATTCTGCTACATTACATTTTAAGAAGTGACCATTGTGTAATACACTTTGAAATATGCACAAGCTAATGGGATAAGATACAAAAATTATTATGCTGACAGTAAATCATATTACATTCCTAATAAGCATTAACTAGATAACTAGGTCAAAGCAGTATTATCTTAATTGATTTTTCAAAAGAAACCTGACAGAAAAATGTCAATGCTCGAATATTTCTTCATGCATCATTAAAACAAGATTGGCTTTTAACAAAAGAAGAATCCTTCACAGAATTGATTCTTGCTTCAGGCTGCCTGCAAGTAAGTGTATTACATAAAAATCTATACAGGATATTAAAACAACACCACTCTGCAAGACAGTTACAATTAAAAGCTGACACCCCCCCCACCATGTGTCTACCGCAGTAGCTTGCCAGCAAATGTATTTAAAGTCTTCAGAGCCAGTATAAATGTATGAAAATCACTCAGATTTAGCATTTGAAGAAAATGATTATTATCAGAATTTCTAATTAAATCAGTACATTAATAATTTCCCCATTTCATAACTACAAATAAATAAATAATCATGCAAGAAAACAGAGGGAGGAGGTGTGGGAAGAGGAGAGCGGTAAAAGGAGGAGGGGAAACTACCTGATAGCAATAATCATAAATACAGGCTCTGCATCTAACACAATGAACATTGAAATGTGGAGAGCAGACCTGCTATCCTGATATAAGAAATTTCCAGTAGTGATTGCAAGGTAAAACACAATATGCAGAACAAAAAACATAATATCAGCAACAGCACAATTCTGTAGAGGTTTGTACGAGAGATTGTGTTATAGATGCACATACAGATTAATCACTGAAAAAATGGTTAATCCATCTATACATGAGTAATTCATAAACCTTGAAGTGATGAATTGTAATACATTTGCTGGTCTTGTTTAGTTTGTGAAAGAAAGGGAGAGTAAGAGATACCCCTTCCTACACCTTTTCCAAGTTCCTCCTTTCTGACATGTCCTTCTCATGTTGTCTAGTTATGTCATTTCAATCCTAATATATCAACACTGAAACTAGTCCCAGTCTAATATTTTAGTTGTTATTTTGGTACACTGAAAATTTTCAGGATATTAGTTGTAGTAGATTTTTTTTTATGTAATAAAAGTACTGACTCACAGCTCACTCAAAAACAAGGAGATCCTTTGAAGGATGGTAGGAAGATAGTCCATGAAATTAAAAAGAGACTAATTTAAAACAAAATACTTCATTCATTTCACAGATGATTTACAAAACCTATTACCACAGGATATCTCTGTGGACAAGAACTGAACGAAAGCCAAAAATATACCGAACACTCCTATGTTCAGTGATATAAATAAATTTTAAAGTAAAAATAATTCAGGCATCAAAATATTTTGGGAGGGGAGACGTTATTGCTCTCTATAACTACCTGAAAGGAGATGGTAGTGAGGTGAGGGTTGGTCTCTTCTCCAAAATAATTACCAATAGAACAAGAGGAAAAGGTCTCAAGTTGTGCCAAGGGAAGTTCAGGCTAGATATTAGGGAAAATTTCTACATGGAAAGAGTGGTGAGGCATTGGAACAGGCTGTCAGGGAACTGGTGGAGTGACCATCTCTGACAGTGTTCAATGGGTAGATGAGACACTTAGGGACATACTTTAACAGGTGTAATGTTGGACCTGATGATTTTGAATCTCTTTTCCAACCATAACAATTCTATGATTTCCACCTCCTAATGAGGAAGAACTTCTTTACTGTGACAGTGACAAAGCACTGGAAGAGGCTGCCCAGAGAGACTGTGGAGTCTCCTTCTTTGGAGATCTTCCAATACCCACCTGGATGTGACCCTGTGTCACATGCTCGAGGTGCCCCTGCTTGAGCAGAGGGATTGGACTAGATGATCTCTAGAGGTCCCTTCCAGCCTCAACAGTTCTGTAATTCTGTGATTCTATGTATATATTTTTAAAAATATTAAGGAAGGATTTCTGAATCTATAGAATATCTATGGATATTCTGAATGGGTTTATTTAGTCCTATGTCCGCAAGAATCACAGAATCATAGAACCATAGAATCCTTAAAGTTGGAAGGGACCAAGGCTGGAGTTGACCTGGTGGAAAGCAACTCTGCAAAGCAACAACTTGGGTGGCCTGTCAGACAAGAAGTTGAACATGAGCCATTAGCAATTTCTTCTTGTGGCTGAGGCCAGTGGTATCCTGGGGTGCATTAGTGTTGCAAGTAGGTCGAGGGAGGTGATCCTCCCCCATTACACAGTGCTGAGGAGGCCACATCTGGAGTGGTGTGTCCAGTTCTGGACTGCCCAGTATAAGAGAGACATGAAACTAGGGCCTGGAGCATTTCTCATATGAGGACAGGCTGATAGACCTGGTACTGTTGAGCCTAGAAAAAAGAAGACTGAGAAGAGATCTTATCAGTGTGTACAAATATCTTCAATGAGGGTGTCAAGAAGGTGAGTCCAGACTATTTTCAGTGGTGGTCAGCAATGGGGCAAGAGGTAACAGTCACAGTCTAAAACACAGAAAGTTCCACCTGAATATGAGGAAAAACATCATGATTAAGAGGATGACCCTTCCAATCTTACTTATCTGTGAGACTGAGTCTAATTCCTTTCTTGTTGTCTTTCATATTTCTCTCTGAATTCAACTCCAGCTGAGCTTTGGATTCCCTAACACCACCACAATGCTTGGACGGTGTCTATGTATTTTTTTTGGACCTGACCCTACTTTTTCCTATTGTACATTTCCTTATATGTCTGAGTTTTGTCAGGAACAGCTTGTTCATTCATGCAGGCCTCTGTTTCAATTTGATGGAGGGGGCAAATTTAGTAAGAGATGAATCCTCTTGCAATCCAGACAATCTCAAAGGTTAGAGGGGCTGGGCGCAGCTGGATTTATCTCTTAATAGGGATACCAAATACTGTGGGAACTATACCACTCTGGCAATATCGGATTCATAAACAGTCTGTTGATCATAGGTCCGATCTCTTTTGAAACGGCGAATTGAGTTCCTGAATAGTGCAACTTATTCAAGTGCAACATTTAGAGAACAGGTTTCAGATGTTAGTATAAGAAATTCACTACTACAATGTGGGGTTCTTAGTTAGTGCCTAGTGTTCAAATGCGCAGTCATCACTCACCCAGAAGATGGGAGAGGGCTCTCAGTCTTGAGGACTCTCCTTAGGCAGTGTTCAGACTCGACGGGTAGAAAGAGGTTCGGCCTGTCAACTGATCTAGAAGTTGAGATGCAATCTTCCCTCTCTCCTCTTCCTTCTTCCTTACTTCCTCTTCCTCCATTATACCACCCCATTCTTCCTACCTAATTCTTATCACCCTATTCTTCCTTCGTACTATATTCCTCCTTAGTTCACCTTTTATATATTTTCTTTTACATTTAGGTGGAGCTTGAGTGAGTTATTATTCATTGGTTTAAAAAAGTCTCTCGAGTTAATTGAAAATCTAGAGAGCATGTTCAGTGAGGAGTGGTCATTCCTTGGAAGCAGGTAACCTCTGGGATGGAGTTGTGTATTGGTATTATAATGAAATCAGAAGGAGGAGAAATTTGAGCAAAGTCTATCAGAAGGGACTGATCTGCCGCCATTTTTGGCCTAGCACCAGACTTCTTATCGTACCATGTGCCTTATCAGCTACTTGGTAGCACTAGGTTGCCAACTTTGTGTTCAGGATGGGCTCAGGATTTGGCAATAATCACACCAGAACGAGGTGACTACATTGAGAATTTATTCAGGTGAAAGGCGCATAAAAAAAACAAAGTATGGATAACTACTCACGAGGTGATACCTGCTGGAACAATACTGGACCCCAACATCCTTTCGAGCTGGCAGATCAGAGAGAGAGAGTTGCTGACCGACTCCCACAGAGAGAGTGTAGGCCTCAGAGTTAGGAGTTTCTTCTTTCTCCCCCTCTCCTCACTGTCTTCTTTTATGCCTGGTGCATCTCAGGAGGTAGGCTGGGGGTCAGACAAACTCTGCCTTCAGTTGTGCAACTCTCCCCACTGCGTATGCAGGCCAGTTTGGGAACCCAGCCCTCAATTCGAAGGTCCTGCCTTCCTCATCTTCTTCCTCATTTCCAGGTGTTGGACCTCCAAAGCTAGTTTGGAGGACATCTGTGGTTAAGTTGGCTACAAGCCTGGTCGAGTGGCTGCCTTCAACTGGTTTTCAGAGGAGGCGGCCTGTGAACTGGGCTGAGCAGCTGCATCCATGCTCCTGATCGCTCAACACCTTCCCTCTCAAGGTCTGGCCTCTGCTTCCCACAGAAGATTTTTTATGATTCTACAGATCATAGAAATTTCTATCTCCAATACACTATGCAGGGAGTGCAACAGAGTTTGGCCATGGTGTCTTTGCTCCACTTCACCCTCCATTCACTCATCATCCGCACATCAGATTACCCCCTTAGCAGGGAAGCCAACAAAGGTTGACCGTGGTGTCTCCATTCTGCTCCACTCTTATTAATGTGTGCTAAGAGGGCAAGCTGTGTTGCCAAGGAAATCGTGGAGAAGTAGATTCCATACATACCAACCATCCTGGAAGTAGAAACTCTCTCACCTCAAGCAAGGCTCTGCAAAGCAATAACTTCTGTTTTTCTCTGATTTCCCCTTTCTTGGGTAATTCTCTCAGAGCTTCCAGTCATCTCTTCTTGACGTGCACACTGGGGATGGAAAAGGAAAAATTAGAACATGACGGATAAATTTTCAGGCCAGATAAGTCAGAAACTAGTCAGCTATAGTGAAGCAGGAAAGAACTAATGGATAAGGATACTTTGTATCTACAAAGAAAGTGGAATATGACCTTCTCTTGGAAACTTTGCTCTTGGCAACTTCTTCACATGGGCTTAGTCAGACCTGCCAGATCTTCTCAAGATAGACTCTTTTACTGAAATTTTGGCAGCCGATGATACTATTTCAAAGCAGATAAGATATGATATATAACTGTCTACCAATGCCACGGCCAAAAAGAAAACAAATCAGAAATTACTTATATGATCAATGGGCCTTGTTCCCTTGGCAATTGACAAGGAAAAAGAATTCAAGGACATTTACAGATATCAAGTTGTTCAAAATGACAGATGTACAGATGGTAAGTTGTTCAAGTTACTGGACACTTCCATGTTTAAGATCTTGTTTTGCAGCTATTTGGAATGTTGCTATCTTCTAATTGCTTGGGTGAAATTATTCTATGACATGAATCTATTTATATATAAAAATCTATTTTGAATCTATTATGAATCTATTTATATAAAAATTTATATATAAAATCTATATATAAAAATCTATAAGTTTTTTTTTTTTCAGGGAATATTTCATCACCTAAATTTGAAGCTGAAATTGGCAGATGTTTCACTCAAAAAAACAAAAACAAAAACAAACAAACAAAAAAAAAAAAAACAAAAAAAGCTTCTTGTAAAAATATGCTTAACTTTTGGTAAGAGGCAAGCTCTGAATATTTCTTTGTACCTTTTCACTGTTACTGTTTCTCTGATTGTCTATTCTAGTCATGCTATTCCACGAAGAGGTTGAGGCTGTGAAGAGCATTCACTGTAATTATTCCTCTTGGCATCGAGGGACCAAAATCATAAAAGGAAAGTCCGCAAGGAAATTAATAATTGAGTATTCAGAAAAGGGTAAATGGAGTTAAGTAAATAAGGCCCAGGGCTACATATTCAGCACTACTAAATCTCAGCCTTTCCTGGATGCTTACTGTACTTCCTATACTATACTTACTACTCTACTTTGGTCTGGTCTTGCTGTGAAAGGTGTGTGGTGCTCCTTAACGGAATCAGGATTTGAATCCCTGGAAGTGGCAGGAGAAACTTGCAGAGGCTAGTGGGATGATAATTTAAAATTAACCACTAGATTGAAACTGACAAAAAATATTATTTATTTTCAGTAAGAACATGAATGTTGCACACAGTGAAGGTAATAAGAGCTCAAAGTCAAAAAAGTCTGTTTAGAACAGCAAAAAACAACTTCCTAACAATCTCCTGATTGGTCAGTATTGATTTCCTTTCTCCTCTCCTCTCCTCTCCTCTCCTCTCCTCTCCTCTCCTCTCCTTTGTTCTTTCCTTTCCTCTTCTTTCCTTTTCATGACGTAATATTTGAGCTTTCTAGATTGGTACTCAAAATTAGAATAATAACATTGAGTTTTATTTTATTATAGTTACTATTCATTAAGCCATCTCAGAGCCCACTGTTTATACTAAAGAGAATGCTCAACTGTAAATGCTTGGGGCAAAGAAAAATGTGGAAGGGAAATTTTGAATTCATGACAGTTTGAGTCCTAGAAGGCTGGATGTTCTCCGTAGAACACTCATACGTATTGCATATGCCTGTGACTTATTATCTTTTTTAATGTGATTTCAAAAGCAATTAAATAGTTGCTAACATAGTCTTCAATAGATTCTAGATATCAAAACATCCAGAATATCTTCAGGTTCCAGATATCGATATCTGGATATGAGTGATTGAAGTGAAATTCATCTATTGAAAACAAAATCAAACTGCAAAACAAATGCAAAACATGACACTAGCATTTATTATCAGACAAGAAATTCACAAAGTAGGGGATATTTCTGACCTGAGCTCATGACATTGCATTTTCTTTGTAGCAGGAACTTGAAATCACAGAAACACAAATTAGTTGGAAGGGACCTCTAGATATCATTTAGTTCAACACCCCGGCACAAGCAGGGACACCTAGAGCACATGGCACAGAGTGGCATCCAGGCAGATTTTGAAGATGTATTATTGCATTATTAAAATATATTTAATTTTAAATAATAAAAAATTGTACTCAGAATCGATTACAAGTTTAGATCTGAGTAACCTCCTGAAAGAATGTAGACAGATAATGAAGTGTTCAGAAACACTCATTAAAGTTTTATCTAACTTAAGCAAACTGACAGAATAGTTGTTCACCTCAAGATCAGTCCCTATCCACTGATGTCTCCATAGTGTTTTCACAACTAATTTTTTTCACTGACAATTCTTGCAGTTAAAATAATTAATTATATATATAAATACATAATATTTATTCTGCATACAACTTTAAATTTTTGTGCTCTGATTCATTAATTGTGATGATTGATTTTTGAACAATGCAATTTTCACCCTTTTTATTCTTATAGAATGAGATATTCTTAAATGCAAAGAGAAGTCTATGGGAAAAGAAGAAGTTGGAATAGACATATCTGTATGTCTATTCTAAACATTCAAAATCAAAATATTCCAGGAATTCCAAAATCAATGTATTTCAATGTTCTTATTAGTCTAAATAATTTAATTCTTTTTAGGTACTGAGAAATTCAAAACCAGGTAGAATTTGTTGTTTTTCTCTCCATCAGCAAAAGAATAAGAGACAAGAGTTAAAATAGCTGTGATATGGGAAAATTTAAAAATTTTGTATAGAATATAATCCTCTGTAATCAGACTGATGTATCTCAGTGGCAAGCTAAGGATTTGGTCTATATTCTACTTTAGTCCACAGTATCCTCTTAATGGATATTATGAAATCATGCTGTAAGAGTGTAAGAGTGATGGTGAAATGCGTCTCTTCTTAGCTATAAAATTCTTAAATACAGTCATTACAATGTTCAAGAAATAGAATGTATTTATAAACTTAATTATGCACCTGTATTGCAATGTTTTCATGTGAGAACTTGCTGATTTTTTTCTTTCCCAAATAATCTATGTGAGAAATCAAGAAATTCTTGTTTTTCTGGAGATTTTTTTAGAGAATCATTTTTCAAAATTTTTTTATGGATAATACAGTAATGAAAGAAAATTAAGACTGAATCACAATAAAACTGATATTTCATTTGCTATATACTAACAAACTCACTTAGTATTAGTATTATTAGTATTATTATACACTTAAAGGAGTACTTAAAATTAAAAAGAACACTATACTCAAATCTATTTACATTACATCAAATAATAACATAGACAGCTTCTTCCAGAGCTGCAGTACGAGAAAGCCTTGATAATAAAAGAGTCAATGAGATTTCACTGTGAAAAATTAAAATCTGGATAATGGCAAGTAGAGATGGACGGCATTTTTCAATAAAACTTTCTTGTTCGAAAAAAAAATAATCTAAATAAAACTTTCCTCAAGAAAACTCCTGAAAACACTTTCATTAAGGAGTTTTTCCTCAGATCTAGAATAGAACATCTCATCAGAAATAAAGGCTGCAATCCCATGTTTGAGGACAGCTCACTCAAAGTGAGAGATGTAGGCTCCTGTCAAGTAAAGCCAGGATTTGAAAACCAAGGTCTGAGCTCCTCTGTCTCTGGCTGCCAGGAGAACTCGCCTATTTTTGTCCAGGAATTCCAAGTGCGGCAGACATGCTTGACATCCGTGGACTGTGTGTGCAGAAGGAGCTGGAAGAAATTAGAATATACTGGACATTTTAAGTGTGCGTGGAAATCTTCAACCAACAGTGTCAATTTCTCTGGAACTTCTGCACACTGTAACTTTTAGTGCTTCAAAGGCAGAAATATGCTTCTTGAAATGCTTGATGCAGACCCTATCTAAGTTCCATGCAGATGACGATTTTCATATATTTAGGTATCTACCACTTTGAGTTGTCTCTTTGCTTTAGGACAAGAGGAATGGAATTCTTTTCTTCTTAAAACTAGAAGATTTCTTAAAAATAGAGTCTGATAACACAGCCAGTTCCTAAGAACAACATGAGTCTAAATGAACAGACTAATATTTATGAATTTTAAAATATTAAAAGGAAAAAGAAGTAAGTATCATCTTTATCTTGTTATTCCTTTAGGGACTGTTTTATATTGTGGGCTTACTGATGCAGGGCAAAAACCACAAGTTTTGTTAACCAGCTATACCATATCTGAAGGCAGATTGCTCCCTATAATTTTCCAATGGGTCATTTAAACATTAATGTTATGAATTTTTCATGACTTCAGAGCACTCAAAATCTAGGTGTCATGTATACATTACTCACAGGTTTATTTCCTCTGTAAATATGTAAACAAAAATGTGCCTCACAGTGCCTCAAGAAAACAGAATTGTTCAATTTCCACTATTAATGTTCAGGTCTTCTTAGGGAGGTTGTTTCTGAGTCCCTTCTGTTCCTGAGATTTTTAACAATTTGAGTATTAAATGGACAAGTCAACTTTAGTGTAGTTATACCATGAGGAAAAATAGTTTTATCTCATGGGGGAGCAGCAGAATATTGCGCAGAGACCATTCCCCTGACATCCACTGTGTTTGGCAGATGGTGCTGTCAGTTCAGGTCTGTGTTTATTCTATCATGCATGTGGTAGCATATTTTAAAATGTACAATCTCATGTATTATCTATGGGCTAAAAGCATGCAACACAAGCGGGACTATATCAGAGGAGTTAAACTTCTGTAAACAACTAGGAGCGGTTGTGTAAATGCTATTTTCTTGACATAAATAACAGAAACATATGGCCAGAGACAGGAAGTGGGTGATACCTGGATAGATTGATATCCTGCTAGACAAGTGGCTATATTTATGACATGATTCTGCCTGACAGTGAAAGAGGAGGGGAGGAGAGCTAATGACTTTTTCATGAACTCTCTGACAACATACATTTGACCACTGAATAGCTTTGCTCAACAATCTGATTCACCACACTGTTGTTAAATATGTTCAACAAAGATGAAGAAAATATTGGGGTCAGAAGTGGAAGGTAAAACTCCTATTTCTCATTTTCTTCAGGCAACTTGTGCTGGAGCAACATCTTTATTCTAATAATTTAAGGTCTACACACTTCCTAAATTCTGGTCCTTTCCTAGAGAACACACTATGTCTTGGGCCTGTAACGGACCACTGTAAATATTCTACTCCTTTTATGGACTCACCTTTAAAGTGAGAGGTGTAACACCACTATACTAATTTCATAATCCTGGTTCCTTCTTATTACCTTATAAAAGGTTTGGCTATAATAAGGTTTAAGAACTTCAAAATACAAATTACTAATTTCCTGTTTTATTAGTAATGCAACTCATTGAACACTTCTATCTGTATAAAACCATACGAAAAACATCTTTATAAAATTTTAGATTATGCTTTTTATTACATGTGATTTTTCCACAATACATCAGAACAGAGAAACATAGCATTTATTGTTTCTCAGCTATTCCTTTTTCAAAAAGACAGATTTTTGAGTTTACAAGCAGAACAGCTCTTTCTGACAAACAAATGAGATCCTTTCCACTTAGTAATAAAGATTCTGCAGGTCAGACTAGATCTCTTGGCACATCTATGTAGCTTTTCTTGACTTTGATTCTGTCTTCAGTACTAAAGGTTTAGTTATCTTGCTTTCAGCATGTGTCTATGTCTATAGCTTATTATAACTTCCCAAATTATTTTTTCCCAAGTTATTCTTTTAAATATCAGTTATTATGTATTCGAACCTACTCTAGCTTCCTTTTTTAATTGTAATGGCTCTGAAGACAAATTTGAATACATTTGAAAACTGATGAGTTAGTCTTTAGTAAGCAGGAGGAGAGGGCAGGATTTTTAGACAAATTTTGGACATTTATTCACTTGTATCTAGCTAAAATAGCAAAACTTCAAAGGAGAACATATATAAACAGAAAAATCTATCTGAAGTGATGAAGTCACCAGGATATGATTCCTACACTAGATGATGAATAAAATATCTCCATAAATAAATCTAATTTTACCAAGCTTTTCAAACAAATGGCTGCTTCTAGTCAATAACAGAGTTCAGAGTGAACTTACTGAGCACGAAAAAGAAGCTATAACAATCCTTGTGCCTCTGAGCCAATCCTAGAATCTTTAAGATAAATCACCTTTAAAATTATGAAAAAATGATAAAAAAGTAACCCTCCTCACAGCTGCAGAGGGCAGTAATGGAGGGTGGAGAGGAGTGAAGACACCGCGGCCAAACCCCATTGCCCTCGCTGTGCTGGGCCGCTGATGAGCCGCACAGTAGCTGCCCAGTGGGAGATATACGATAAGATGTCCGTTGCTGAGCCAGAAAAGGTGGCAAATCACTCCTTTTGGAAGAACTTTGCTTGAACTTTGCTCATTATAAGCTCATGATAATGCTAAAACACACCTACATCCCAAAAGTTACCCGCCTCTGAGGTACAACCACTCCTCAACTGAACATGCACCCTAGATTTTCAATTGACTGTACCTTTAAATGAAAGTGAGAAAATTTTTCATCAATCAGTAAGTATGACTAGAGTCACTCAAGCTCCACCTGAATGTAAAGAAAAGTATAAAGGTGAACTAAGGATGAGAAGGGGGAGAGAAGATTCCATCGTAAATTTTGGATCAGTTGACTGGCTGATCCCCGTTGGGTTGGGACACCACTTGAGGAGACCTGAGACTGAGAGCCCTCTCCTTTCTTCTGGAGTGAGTGATAATTGCACATTTGTACATCAGAGCTAGCTAAAACCCACATGCTATAGCAGAGAATTTCCTATACTGATATCTGAAATGTGCTTTGTAAATGTTACATTTGAATAAACCATGTTGTTTGCGAACTCGACTGCTTGCTTGGGGAGGCGATCATACCTACAGTTGACAGACTGTTCATGAATCCGATACTGCCAGAGTCGAGCTTGTAGTTGGTCATACTATTTGGGAACTCGATTATCTCCTAGGAAGGTCCACAGACTGTGAATCCGATACTGATTTGATATCTCCTTCCCCCACTACCACCACTACAGCTTTCAAACTGCAGCATTTTCACAGTTATTAAAATGCAGATGCATAACAGGGCAGGCGAGAGGTCCTATTCCCACTTTGCTTAAACAGGCCTTGGTTCATATCTCCTGCTTTTCTATGAAGCAATATCCCGTCATCAGCACCAAGTCTATTCCAAGGAGTTTCCATGTTCTTTAAACCCTGCTTGATGTCGCTGAACATCCACCAAGACCCTTTATCTTCTAATAAATATTTAATTATTTATCAAAAATGTAGTGATTAAGACAACACATTCGGTCACTCCTCCACCACAGTATGTTGGGTCTTCATGTTCATATGAAACAGGAAAGTCTAGCAGGAGGACTCCAGTGATTAAAGTCCCCTGAGCTTTAACAGTAAGAACTGAGGCAGGTGTTCTCAACTTGTATGCAACATTTGCAAAAGGCCTTTGACTCAGTGAAACTATTTTCCTCTCTATATTTCTGATCTTGCATTTGTGAAGAAGGAGAAAAAAAATCTGCCAAGACTTCATAGACTTCAACATGGGCTGATCATCAACTGCACCACAAAAGGTTTCCACTTAGGTAAAGCTTCCACTTCTTAGGCCCTCTGTTTTGTCAACACTTAAAATTTAGAACCCAAGAATGAGAAATGGGGTATGTTATCATTTCCAGCAATAAGATATCTTCACTAAACACATTCTAACTTGCATCAAGCTGCAATAAAGTAACATTTAGGATGACAATTAACACTTAATCACTTAGTAATTGTCTGTTGATAACTGATCATGATTTTAACATCAGAGTTAGAGCTGATGCCTGAAATATGCTGTGTGAATCAACAATATTTACATGCACATTAATAATCATATTCTTGGCATCTCAAACAATCTGCATGTAAATGTAGCAAAAATGCTTGTGTTCCCACAGAGTTTCTCATTATCTGCTTCAATTGGAACATTTAATCATTCCTAAGGCATTGGGGAAAACTGGCTATGGCACAGATACTTTCCTTGAATTTGTGCTGTTATAGGGTAGTTGTAAACAGGAGAAATCACTCATGTAGCCTAGTGTCCACGAACTGAGCAAGGCACCTCCACAGGGAAGTGTTGGCAAACTCAATTCATGTGCCCTCCCCTGCTACTTTCAGAGACGCCCCTTGAGTAATTTCTAGAAAACAAAACAAAACAAACAGAAAAAAAAAAAAAAAAAAAAGAAGAAGAAACATAATACTCACTCAGAGCTTGAAGCTGGAGGGAATGAGCAGCAGTCTGTTAAAAGCATGAAAACTGATTAGTTGATTCCATTGCTAAAATCTATGCCCTATAATTCTTTCACTATATGTTTGACTGTATGAATTGATCCACTGAATAGATGAGGGAATTTGTAAAAAAATTATGCTGTTTGCAAAGAGTTCTTTTTGAGAACTGTCAGCATACAAGAGGACATCTTCCTAGTTTTACAAGCCAGTAAGAATTTTTCTTTCAATTTGATTTCCTGGAGAACTACCAGATAATACCTGCCAAAAGGGAGGTTAAAATAATCATAATTTTTTTCACTGCTTTTTATAATATGATTTGAGAAGCAATCACATTAAACCATTGTCATACTGTTGATGATATCAGTCAACAGTGAAACTTAGTTTGGTATATAGATCAGTTAGTTTGGGATATAGATCAAAGGAAATTTGAGACGAAAGTAAAATTCCTTGTGTTTTAGGTTAGTACAAGCTTTTCTCTCTCTCTCTCTCTCTCTCTTTTTCTCTTTTTTTACCTTTTTAAGGGAATCCTTTAGGTAGACAAGTAAACTTCCAGCATTTCTCCAAAGACAGTTTTTTTCTTTCTTTTTTTCATGTCATTTGCAATGTGCATGTCAGTCATGTCATCTCCTGCACTATGAGGTTTGAGAAGGGCGAGTTGTCTTATTTCTACCTCATGCTGGACTGGATAGGTGTGCCCAGCTCTCAGTACAGCTCAGCTTTTATTCCTTTCTTGTGACCTGTTTTGTTCCTCAACCATAACAATGCTGGGAACTTTTACAAAAATCAGAGGCAGCTTGGTGTAGGGCCATGCATTTTGAAGGCAGAGGAAACTCTTTTTTCGTGGGAGGAAGTACTACAGCTATGCTGACTATCTGCCAGACATTTCTTTGTGGACCCTTTCCAGCTCTTTCATGTAAGCAGAACTGCACCCCCGCCCCCCTCCTCCCCACTTCAAAAAAAAAAAAAAATCTGCATTGAATCATTGAATCAGCCAAATAATCAATCTGTGAAAAACCTGCTGGCTGCAGCCTAATCTACTCTGAGATGTGCAAACTTTGGTGAAATTCAGGCATATATGAACACCCCCTGTATAAACTGGAGAGGATTGTACGTGATATATTTCCACAAAGATATCAAATAATACAGTGCTTACTTATTCTTTACATTGCTTTCTCACTAAAATCATATTTGAAATTTATAACAAGGACATAAGTAGAAACATAATTGTCTCTTGGTAGGTCATATTCTACATAGGAACAAACCAACAAATGAAAAAATAGGTTTTTTTCACAGAACAATAACACTTATATTTTTCTCTATATGCGAATTTTGAAAATATAGCTTTTTATATCCTTTTTCCTTATTTTTTCATGATAATTTTCCTTATTTTTTTTCCTTTATTTTCAGCTTTGTACCACACTGTTTAAATTTATTTGGAAAATAAGATGTGAATAAAGATTTTAAATATATCATAAACAACAGTTTATTTCATGACAATTAAAAATCCTCAGACTCAAAAATAAGAGCACTTTAGAGACATTAGCAGAAAATTACTTAACTACAGTTGCTCTATCTGGAATATAAAACACATAGAGTTGAAGGAGCTCCCAAGGTAAGTGTTCTGTAGTGGGTTTACAAATAGTATATAGTAAAAAAATAATGGGATCTGTAATTGTTGAGTCATCTACACAGTATAAAAGTTAACTATGTTAAGCATACAGAGAACAAATTTGGATGCTAAACTGTTAAAGCTGGTGTCTTTTCATGCACTGTGTCTGCTGTTATAAAACAAGGAAGAAACAAGCTGTCTAGAGACTCTTATGCAGTGCTTTGCCATATGTCACTCTCTCAGACAAGGCAATATTAATGTATGACTGGTCAGCCCCTTTCATATACTACTAATGTACTGGAAAGTCTTCCGCACTCTGTGCTTTCCTTCGTGTCTCAGGACATCTAGCGCTCGAGCACTTTCCTGAGCAGAACAATATGGCCTTCTTTCAGAAAAGCCCACAGGGCTGATCATTGTCAGGTTATGTTATGTTTTAACAGTAGACACTTCAATGCCAGTTTTGTGCAGAGTTTCAGCAGAAACAAGATGTCTAAACAAACAGAAGGGCCTCTGGATCCCTTTAATTTATCATCCTAACCTGACAGAAACCCCTCTCTACCCCCTAGCTTTACTCAATTTTACGTGCTTCTTTTAAAACTTCTGCCTTTAAAAAGTTATTACTCTCATTCTTGCCTCTTCTGTCTAAGCATTTTCTTCCCAGTTGTTTGGATAAGTCATTTTTTTTAAAATTCGAAGGAAGATGAAAAATCAGAGATTACTATCTGAAAGGTTTTACATAGCACGAATATGTATTGTTAAAAATAACAGTATATACCCAGCATCTGTTATCCAAAGATTTGAATGTGCTATGAAGGTATGAATTAATTAGGGCTCACATCACAACACCCTTGTGAATTAGTTAAGTATTATTATAACAAACATTCACAGGAGGAAGCAGATATAAAGAGAATATGAGTGTTGCCTAGGTAACACAAAGGTGGGAATTAAGCCTAGTTTTCTTCCCAGCGTTCCTCTTTAATAACTGAGACTCTAGTGTCAGCCCAGCTTAAGCAATGAATGATTACATTCAACTATTCAACATTCAACTATTAAACATGTAGTCAGGAAACACTCCTCAAGAACTCTGAGCATAAGATTGTTCAGGTAACTAAGATCTCACTTAAAAGTTAGTTACAACTTTTCTTTTTCTCACCGTCTTTGTGCCAGTAACAATGGTGATATAGTTTTGAAATATGTTTTTTAAAGTTTCATATTTGGTTCACTGACTTTTTTCATGCAGCTGAAGCCAAGTATTATTTCAGTATTCATCATTCAATTCAGTATTTTTGTATTTTGAATGATCTTTCCTCATGTGATCATAGAGTACTTCTTTCCCAGCACTGAGAGGAGAATAATGTATCCCCAAGAAATACTGACAATATGTTAAAAGACATGCAAAATAATTTACATGGAAAAAAACCCCATGAAATCAGAACCAGGAGTGATTTATTTAGAATAATTTGGACAAGACACAGGGGATCTTTCTGACTGGTTATAACAGGATATGTTCTGGATTGGTTTGGGTGGGTGGTGATTCTAATAAGGGATCAGAGAAAATTTGTGAGTCTGGGAAGAAGTTTAGTAGCATGAGAGAATTTGTATTTGGAGTATGAAAATATACTGTGTTTGTTGGAGGTAAAGGCGTTTTGATGGAAAAAATATTAATTTCCTGAGAGTTGCAATGTACATGTTTTATTCGGAGAAGGATGATGATGGGGAGTGTTAAGAACTTCAATGTGTTTGTGAGAATTATGTGGGATATGAGAAATTTTTGAATCTGAAGTTAATGGGGAATTGATGACACAAGGAAAGACAAAGTGCATTCAGTCATGAAGTTGGGACCTGACAGATTGTATTTATTTTAGATTTATCCACATAATATCTATTGTTCTTGCTTTCATCTTTCCAGGACCTAAAGACGACTAAGATCTTCTGTAAAAGTCAGTAGTACAGCGGACCACAGGAAGGAAGCAGAAGAGTTCAAGGTTACCTTTAATAGCTAAGCCCCTGCAACATCAGGGAAACAATTAAATGAAACTCTCATATGAGCCTAGAAAGCGATGTTCCACAGTACAAAAATGGGTCAAATTTCAATTAAGGTAAATGTTTCTTTTTAAATTAATACCAAGTAGTCGTTATTGACTGTGTAAATGAAGACCATAGCATGGAGGACATTAATTACCAGAAGTATAAAAATATCCTGGGTGCTATGACCAGTCTACAGCAGATCACAGAAAGGAGAACTTCCCTACAGGATTTACTTCTAGAAGTGACTATCAGAGTTTCAAGGCACAAAACTAACACAGTATAAATGTAGTCTACCCAAACAGCTATTCAGTCTTCTTTCAGCTGCTTTGGCACATTGAATACCTAATCATTTGTATCAAATCTTCATCCTTTATTTCCGGCAATTCTTTTAGTGGGTTATAAAATCTTTCCTATAAGAGTAATAGAATCTATTTTACAATTATGTTCCTTAGTTTGGTGTCCTATTTGGGAGGAATATTCATTCCTTAGACGTCTAGAAAATTTTTATTTATCAGGAAATGTATTTATGGCTCTTTCTTATGTTGTTAGTATTCTTTTACTTAAACAATTCTCATTGCTTTTCACTCTTTATCCCAACTGCATTTAAGAGTTATTGTACTCCAACCTTGTTTTAATTATGTTAAAAAGCCTAATCACTTTAATCTGTCCTCATAACATAGATACTTCATGTACTTGTTGAACTTCCCCTGCTTCTAGGTTCATATTCCCTGAATATAGGTAATTACTCCTGCACAAAATAATTCAGTTGAAGTCTTACCAATGTCTTCTGTAACAGTATTAGTGCTCCTTGTATGTGTCAAAATAACCTAACCTAATGCAATCTGGAAATGTGCCATTCTTTTTCACAACTTCATCCCACTAGTTGCTCTATTCATCCTTCCATGGATATAAGTTTTCTAACATCTCCATTCCCCCAAAGTTCTTGTTTGGACTCAGGCACATAAGATTGGGTTCTCTGCTTTGCATCATGCAGCTGAAGCCAAATATTTCAGTATTCATCATTCAATATTGAGTATTTCTGCATTTTGAGTGAAATTTCCTCATGTCAAAGAATTATGATAATCATAATAATAACATTCGTTCTCTTTCAATCATCCTGATTAATTAAAGTCATCAAATTTCTTTATAGTAATTGTAATTCCTCAATATTGACATTATGTTTTAGCCACAAAAAAATGTAAGTTGGATAGCTGCAAACAGGTAAAACAGACAGTAGTGGAAGTGGGAGGTAATTCTTGCTCCCTGTGATTGACATTTTATTTGTACTGTAAAAGTTCCTAGAAGCATTACTTAGTAACCCAGCATGCAGATATATACAACTATAAAAAAGTGCTGCTTCAGCGCTGAACCAAATATAAGGGGAAGTTTAAGTATAAATTGAAACAGCTGAGGTGAGTAAAAGATAACAGTGAGACAACTGGAGTGACAGCTGCTACTTCTCTTCCAGAGGATTTTGAGAAAAGATTCTGTGTTTGGGATTTGGAAACCAGCAGGGGATCATTTGTAAGTTTTAGTCTTTTTGATCCCTGACTCAGTGGGCAAGGAAAGACAATATGTTTTTGGGGGGGCAGCTAAGTACAAGATGCTTAGTACCAGTTAGTCTGATCTAAATATTGTTTTAGGATTTCAGTTGACCAAGATGTTGCCCTATTCATGCTGTTTAATGTGCAATAGGATTAAAGGCATGCATAATCTGAGCATGTATGAAACCCTCGAGACCCAGTTAAATGGCATGCTGAGGCTTTTGGCTCAGATCCTGCCCAAGAGGTATTAATTGGGGTATGAATCAAAGGAGGCTAGGAACTGGGACAGTTGTGCTAGTTATACCTGATGTCAAATTTAAAGTTTCTCAGCTCTAATAAATCATGTTGTCCAACTTGTGAGATTGCATTAAGAAGACTGTAGGAAAACTATTTAATGTCTAGCAAGCCTGGAGCTCTAGCCTGGAGTGGAGATGAGCTCAAGACCCTCATTCTTTCTATCCTTCCCACTGAGCTTTTCTCTGACAGACAGCAAAGTCTCCAAAGTCTCTCCTCTCTTTGGTTTCCCAAGGAAGTTTGTGGTAATATACCAAATTAAACGCATGGAAATTGAGAGGAATAATAAGTGGTTATGAGCATTACTGAAATGCCCTTTTCTCATAGAGGGTTACTAGGATTACTAGCAAAATGAATTACTCATGAATACAAGTTGTGGGTCTCCAAAGTACCAATGTACACAAAAAATTGAACTAAAATTGGATGTTTGAGCTTAAGTTCCTCTTTCATGTGATTTTGGCCTCACTGCTGCATGAGTCATCTACCTTCTAGTTTGGATGAAGTAAAATGACTGCACTAGTGACTGGATCTGTAACATGGCAAACAACAGGAAAGGTGATTGCAAGCTGGTGCAAGGTGATTGACTAATGAAAACAAATTACCAGCAATAGAAACACTGCTCAAGTAAAGGGAGCAAATAAAACCTCCCTTAAGACTTCTGTTTTTTCCAGTATTACATCGAGAAATTTCAGAAAGAAGACAACCTTTTTTGTCCTTTTGTTTTGTTTTGGCATAGATCAGAGAAATATTACTTTTAAATGATTTTGTCCTTTTCCTTCTTTGCAATAGCAATGCTCTCCTTCACATAACATGGAGCCTTCCTGAAATATGTGAATGAATTTTCTATTGACTGATTTCAGTCAAAATGCTTGTTGAAAGATTCAATTATTTTATGTCTAGCTAAGAATATGTTATACCATGCTTTTTGAAAGATGAATGATCTTTATGAAGAAAATCAAAAGCCTTCAAGTGGATGGAATGAAAGGATTTGATGTAGTTTTCTTTTTCCTTTTTTTTTTCCTGCAAGTAAATGTAATACTGTATACACCTTTTCAGGTGTATAAGAACATCTTTTGTAAATAAACTAAAATGTACTAGGTAGGACTATTATTAAAGCAACAAACAGATACCATTCTCACATAGAACAAGAAAAATGTTCTATTATACTTTTTAAAAATTAATGATTTTGTTTTTGTTAATCATCCAAAATGAGGTAATGGAATTTTGAATATTGTTTCATAGGAGAATAGTAAGTAAGTACAAATAGCTGAAAGAAATACAAAATCTCATTCTTGTAAGCCTCAAAAATCAATTAAACTGAAGTTTTTGAAATTTTAGAGTACCTGTTAAAACAGCACTATCTAAAATAACTTGACATGCTAAATCAGGCATGAACAATTCATTTTTTAAGGTCATATTCAAGTAGGCTGATGATTGCAACTTTTCTTTTACATTTCTTTGCAATTCCGAATAGAGAGTCTGAATTGCATAGGAAACCAGTCTGAATTTTAATTGGAAGACAAACTTGATTGATGCACAAGTTTACTGATACCAGCCAGCCGACCTTCATTAAAGAATTTTTTAGTTATAATAGGAAGACAGTAAAGAAAATCCAGCAATGATTTTTGATAAAACTACAAATGGAGAAATTTTCTTATTCATGACAAGGACATGTAGATTTGTGAAGCAATGACTTTTTTTTTTCATTTTTATACAAATCTAGTGTTTTATATATGGTATGCATTTCTCAGTAGAGAAAATCATGTGCGATGATCATTTGACTCTATGAGACTAATTTGTTTAAACTACTATATGCAGTTATATGGTGTTGTCTCTAGCAAATAGCAAGCATATATACTGAAAAAAAAACAGGCGACAAATTTAGAAAATGATATAAAAGTGTACAGGATGTTATTTACATTAATAAGAAGAAAAAGCAAAGATAGTTAAGCGGGTTTGATCAACCAACAGTTAGTAAATAGGGCAATGAAATAAAACATTTGTGGTAACATATTCTCTTGTATTAATCTTAACAGCAGAAGACATGAGTGATGCTCTACTGCTCCTTTTTTATACTAAAGATCTTTTCTTCTACAGTTTGAAACTATTAGCAATTTAATGGCCATAGACTTCAGTCTTAACTCTACTGATCTCTACTGATAAATATAATAAGTATCATTCTATCATCAATACAATGACGGGGAGAGAGAGCCTTGTCTGCTTAGCGGAAGACTATATGAGTTCAGTTATGCACAAAAGAAGCTTTCAACATATGGATACCATAAGGACAGTTCTATTTTGTATTCTTTCTTCAAACAGTCACTAAACTCTTGAGAGAAATTGTGTGAGATATTAGACTCAAGCCCCACTTCATGTTTCTTATCAGCTGCTTCAGCTCGCTTCTCACTGCACATATGGGTGTTCAGGATTATTTGTTGAACAGCCCATGCGCTTTAGAAGGATACTAGGTACACTGGGTTTTCTACCTAAAAGCCAGACACGAAGAAGTTAGGCACTCCTTTGATTAATTATTCACTTTGATTAATTATTCCTTATTCACTGGATCTAATTTATTGCAAAACTTGTCATTTGTTACAACTAAATTATCCCTTGGCTTTACCATTTAGTATAGGATGTGCTAAGTACGCAAAAGCAAATAGAAAAGACACCAAAAAAGCAAGAGAGTTCCATGCTGTGATAGTTTGATTTCAATTATTAATAAATAAGCTAAAATATTGCCCAAAGTTGGAGGTGAAAAGAGAGGAAAGGATGCAAATGATTTCATTAGCAGGATGTGTCAGACCCTAGCTTGCCTTTTTTGGGAGATGTTCAGTAAAGAAAATTTCAAAAAATAAAGAAAAAATATTGTCATTGTAGCATCAAAATATTTAATATTATTTCATTTATTACTGACTATTTGCCCAAAGAAATTATTTGTTTTGTCAGAAATAGAATAATCACAGTTTAATAACTACATTCTGTATAGGGAGTGATAGGCATGAAAAGAACTTCATAATTCAATGCACAATAAAGATCTGTAACTTAAAACATTCTTCTGTTAGTTTATAAAACATATGCATAGAATAGGAGACTGACCCTCCAAATGCTACATAGTTAAATTACAAACACTGAATCAGATGAAACTAATAAGTAATCTCACCTAAAAGCCTCAACATAAGTCATAAACGAACCACACCAGCTCTGTATCTCAGTGGAAAAATTCCAAACCTTCTCTCTCATAAATTCCACTTAAAAAGTAGTACATCATTTTAGTTTTGGAAGGAGAAGGGACCACAACAAGAGACAGTTACTGAAATGACAACATTCCTTACATTTTACCACTCCCTCTTCCAAGTTCAGGGAAATTTATTTTAGCAACAACTCCATGAACTGTAACTCTATCAACAAAGCTTGGAAAGGGATTTGTCGGGAAAAAAAAATAATCATTTTCTTTATCATTTTAATTAAACAAATACAATATCCATCTAAAAATACCATTGGAAAAGAGTACAAAGATGTGCAGTGTCTGATATTTAGGTTACAACATGGACTAAAACTTAGTGCTCTAGTGTGATACAGGTATGAATGATGATGGAGCCACCTTCGGTTACAGAAAAATAAATGAATCCCATTCCTTGGATTTAGCTCATCTTTCTCATATTCCAGTCTCCTTAGGGTGGAAGAAATTTATTAAGCCCAAGGTTTCCCTCATTCATTTTAAGATATTTAAAACCCTACTCTTTGAAGATGTCCTAAAATTAAAAATGTATAAACCCATGACATGCATCTAAATAGCTACTTTGTTTGCATTAGATGTGCAACTCAGTGAAAAATCCAGCAGCATGTGATAATTAAAGGTATATTTAGTGTATTTCTTTAGCATATTCTTATGGAAAGTCTTTCCTGCATGAGTATCATCGGTACTGAAATGAGAATAGCGTTCACTTATCCAAGTGAACCTTAGTTGCATAGTTTATGCAGAAAGCCAACTGAACATTACATGCATTTAATGACTGGTAAAGATTTAATGCTTTTGAGTATACCTAAATTCTGTAGGAAAAAAAAAAGAAAAGTTTCCATGTTTACACATGTTTCCATGTGTAAAATATACATACATGCTATCTGCAGTACATTCACACAAACATTCTGTTGTGATATACACTTCTGTAGTAATAACTAATGAAGTGCAGCAAGAAAATGAAAGAAAATAGAGATATAATTACAATTTTGGGAAGGCCTATTGAATCTCTATTTATTGTTTCCTCATTAACAGATAGCTCTCAGTAACATTGAAATAGTCTTTTAAATTAAGGTGATACAGACTGCACCCCTTCAGCTACTTCAGCGTGTTTTTTTCTTTTCTTTTTTTTTCTTTTTTTTTGGCTAAAAGAACAAATTCCATGACTGTTACTAATTTCAACTAACTCTCACAATGGTATGAGTTATTTTTCTTCTACTTTCTGTCTGTGAAAATATATTTTGTTACCTACCTTTAAATATTGATTTTTTTTCATAAGCATTTACATAATAACCATAATGAAATAAAATTGTCTTTGTATTGAACTATTCTATACTGAGCTATTCTATTTATTTACTTTTTAGATAAATTTTAAATAATTACATTGCCATAAAATCTACTTATGTACCCATTACTGGATAAATAAAAGTGCAGATCTGTGAACAATTATGTCATGTCAAACTTTACTACATTAAGTATTGCAGCATTTCAAAGCACTCTTTTACTGCTATAATGTATAGCATGTGACTTAATATTTTAACAACATATTCAAATACTTTATGTACAACAGAAACTCAAATACTACATTTCACGTATTTTGTATAGGCATACTTTCTTCAAGAGATGTCAGTAAAGAAACCCGTAATATAATGTTGTATGACACAAAAATGTGCATTTCGAACTCAGGATGATTCTAGTGAAACCAACATCAAGATAACTTATAATGGAGGAAGTAGGATTGACTTTTACTATGCATTCAGCTAAAAATCAATACTTCTTCCTAACTTGAAATTCATTAGTTAGATTACAGAATAAAATAATCAGCAGAGAAAAAAAATAGTACAATGTAAATTTTATTTTGTGTCTATTTCTTTTTTAGTTGATAACTTTAGATATAATTAGCTATATTAAAGCTCAAAAGAATAAGTCTACTATTAACAGTGATTTAGCAAATTCTTTCAAATTTTAGTCTCACGCTACATAATTATACTTACATGAAATATAATTAATGAGGAAAATGCCTCAGATATGTGGGCTAGGAAGGCAAATATAACTATCCTTTTGTATGCCTTCAAGGTTAGAATTATTATAGCACTTATAATTTTATTATAATTACCCATAATGAGACTCCACATGCATGATACAGTCTACATGCTTTTGAAGTTAGAAGTTTCCAAAATGCCTCATTAAATATTTTAGTCTATATTTATGTGGCTTTCCTCCACCTCCCATTTTTGGTGGTCATATATGCCACGTAAAAGCATACAAACTTATTTTAAAAATACTACCATTAAAGATCATAAAATGATTACAATGAATAGACATTAAGATATCACAGATGTATAACCTATTCCTCTTATGTACTGAATTGTTTTATGACCTATCATAAACCTATTAAACTACTGGTAATAAAGGATTGTAATTAGTGATAAAACCTTGTTGCTTAGTGAGCCAAGACAGTCATCCTTACTTTCAATTTTATGGAAAGTAATCAAGATGAAACCTTCAGCAATGTCAAATAACAATTTTAAAGAAGGTTGTACTTTTGGTACAGATTGCCAGTATTTAGGCTTAGTATTGTCTTGTACTTGTATTATGTTTTGCTGAATGAGCTTGATTCACTCTTTTCCCCTCCATTCTTTCTACCTGTTCCCAATGAACTTGCATAGAAGAAAGAGAAATACAGGATAAATAAACTTAGCACACATTTTGTCTTTGGTGTCTGTCCTTTTTGCTCTTGAGCTATATGGGCAAAGTGCTGTCCATATCTTCTTTCTGGGCTACAACATGGGCTATTGCAAAGCATAAAACCTTAGAAGTGAGCTGTGACTGAAATGGAGAAACCTAGTTAGGAAAACAAGCATGCAAGGTGCTGAACAAAATGTGCAATCTTTTTATCTATCAAATCAAATTAACTTTTTTCCTAGTCATACTGGGCTGAATGCAAACCTGGCTTCCAGAGGCACAAAAGCTGCTCTTTTAATCAGCGCTGTACTATCAAGTCTCTTTAAACATTTGAATGTTGGCCTTCTAGAATGCATTATTTTTTCTACTGTGCTCACATAACTGGTTCTTGATGTATTCTTGTGAAAATTGAGATCTTCATTTTCCTTTTTGTACATTTTCTGTAGCTTAACCTCAAAATTTTTGGAAATAAGAAAATACCATTTCCCTTTTAGGTGCAGAAAGGAGGCAAACACAATATTGACATGACTTGATGGAGGGAAGATAGAATGCCAGAGATTAAACTCGCAGATCTGTATTTCTGTCTCTACCACATTGCCAGAGAAACTTTGCACATCTTGAAAGTTGGGGAAAGAGGGGAAAGTCAAACAATATTCACTTTGTCTTTACAGCACTATATTTCAGTCTGCAGAAAAGCAGAGAGCTCTAAGAACTGAACAATTAAACCTCCACTAATTCCTCTTCTATCATACAAAATAAAGAATACATCAAAGACACAAGAACAGGTATCTTCTCTCTCATTCTTCACAACATGGATTTATTTGTCCTAACTGGACTTTTAAACCTATTGTGCCTATCTTTTCACAGCTCTGAATTGAGCAATAGCGAAACTATAGTAACCAATAATCTGTTTCACTTCAATGGAAACTATGTATCTTGGAGGATAACAAAGCCTGGGATAAACACTAAAAACCTCTGACAGGGTTTGAAGGAGGAGAGTATGGTATCTCAGCTGTTGGGAGACTTTTTAGTCAGCCTTCACCTATAGGCAGCAATTATTATGGCATTCCATATTTGCTCTTTACTAAGCAAATTCTTCAAAGCTGTTTAATGGATATCATCATATCCATTAAAATTCATAGTATTCTGTGTAATTAATTCAGCCATATGCAGAGGTGTGTGGAGACCAATTACTTTTAATCACATACACATTAAGATTATATATGGTAGGATCCTTTTGAAGGGAAACATCTTCAGGAAAAGCTGATAAAAACTTTATATAATAGTATTTGTAGTCCAGTCAACATAACACAATTCTGCTTTCTTTTCATAAAGATATTAATTCTCTCATTTCAGCAATAGCAGTGAAAGAGTATAGTCACTATTCCCCATGCAATTATAAATTGTAACTAGAACAAGTCTGATATCCACTTAGACGTCAATATGACTGAATGATTTTACATTACCTAAGATCTGTATGAAACAGAGCACCAAAAAGCTGATTGCATTTGCAAATAAATCAAAAAGGCTGTTTCGCTATTTTGTTTTTTATCTTAAATGTATCCAGAATTTTATGGCTATATACTAAAGCACTAGCAGTTGGTCATGCTTTAAGCTACTAGAAGAAAGTTAAGCTTCCACGTTGGCTAGCTGAGATATCAGCTATAAGCTGACAAGTAATTAAACTAGCATATCTATAACAACTGTCATCTCTTATTTCTGTGCAACTTGGATGTAAACCAAAGGCAAGAAAGCCAAAAAAAAAAAAAAAAAAAAAGAGAGAGAGAGAGAGAGAGAGAGAGGGAGGGAGAAACTGGGCAACTGCTGAGCATCTCCTGCTGAACAGTTTAGCAGACCTGGGCATTTAGAGGATTGTAACAGAGATCAAAAGGGTCAGAGATCCCTTTACCAATTAACAGCAGGGAGAAGAACATCAAATAAGGTGTAAATTTTAGCTCTGCAGTTTTGAGTAAGCCAAGCATGAAATGCATTCTAATACTCTTGAGTAGCTGCAGCTTTGAGCCATCAGTGATGTCACCGGTGCACTAAAGGCAGCTTAATCGCACTTAGAGTGGCATGTAGCAATCCTGCTCAGCTAGGTGCTAAAGCCTGCTGCTGCTTGTCGCTTTTGATAACACATGGGAATTGCTATCCCTACTGTAGCTGGTAAGAACAGAAAACACTCCACAAAAAGCCAGCTTTCTTTTGGGTCTTGTGGTTTTTATTGCTTCGGGTATTAAAGAGATAGCTGCGCCATGTTTGTTTTCTCTTGTTAATTGTTTCAAATAACAAAGGAAATAATTAATAAGGCCCAGTGTAAGTAATCAGTCTTTTGGGGCTTGAAGCACCGTTTAATTCAACTTTATGTAAATCACCGGTGGGAAAAGCTGTTCCTGTAGACATTTCTTTTTTCTCTCTTTTTTTTTTTCTTTTCCCTCCTTTCTTTTCCCTCCTTTCTTTTCCCTCCATTCCCACCACTCCTTCTTAGATATCACAAACGAATCCTACCGAGTCTTCCCTTGCAACTCCTTGACCAGCATATACCACTCAGAATATGCAGTTTGACATGGTAGTGTGGGAAAAATCAGGAAGTTCAATAAGCAGACTGAAACCAAGGGAGGTGCCACCTTTACCTATAGGCAGCCACAGAAGTGCAGAGCAGCTCAGTGGTGGCCGTGTCCTGATGCGACTGGCTCACTCGGGCTGCCAGAGGTAGCATGCTCCCAATGGCACCTATGGAGAAAGTCTTACCCTCATCAGCAGCAACAAAGGAGAGGAAATAGGCCCAAAGTTCCTTCCTGACAAAGTCTCCTGCTACCCTTTCTAAGCTGAAATAAAGGTCATACTTATATAAGTTTAACCTATTTTTAAAGTGGCATTGTGAGGAGATATTTACTGTTAAATGTGTAGTGCTGTATTTCTACATGCGTAAGAGCACAAAAGAGTTTAAAGAAAAAGAGATTTTTTTATTTCCTTAATATTCGTGAATTTAAATTATTCCAATAAGAATTCAAAGAACAATTCTTAAAAAGTAAATGTGGATATTATATTATTCTTTTGTTTATTTCAGCTAACAAAAGATTACCATGGGGACAATTACAAATTCATGATATGGATGCATTCACAGAATACATTAGTGGCCCCTCTTCTATGAGAAAATACAGTTGCAGTGTTTAAAACGGATTAGGAAAAATGTCACAAATATAAAAAGTGTATATAAATATACACTTGGAATTTGCATCCACCAACTACTAGCTCGAATCATGAAACGCTACCCAAAATGGGTTTCAATGAAATATGTCTCACGGGAACATAATTATTCTCCTTAGAAATTCATCCCAAAGCATCAAACACTACATTTTTTTTTATGCTTAAGTGTTCAAAATTATATACAGTTGATTTATTTAGGAAAAAAAAAATCAGTGAAATCCCATTTCCCATTTTGGTTGCAAGAGTGCAAACACTTGGTTTTCTAAATATTAAGAATACAGCTAGATCTTAGAGACGTCATACACACAACAAAGAGGATCTAGTGGCCAGCTCAGATACATTGTCTTTTGAACAACAAGTCAGTGTAGACAGAAGTAAATGACAGTTAATTACAAATTACATTCTGGTTGGGGCTGTGAAGGCCTCCTAGCTTGAATAATAATCAGGCCCTCGGGCACTCACCTGCCTGCAAACTAACATACGGAGACACAGGCTGGGGTGCTATACAAGTTTCAAAACAAGCTGCTAAACACAAAAGCTTATTGGATTACAGAGATTTAGGTAAAAGCATTCAGATCTCTGGCAGCAACTCTAGTACTAGGTTGAAGGGATTTCTAAAAGATGAATTGCCATTCACTGTAAATTTCTGAACACTGTTCTTGGTTTAGCGGGAGGAAGCAATTACTCTCAATTTCTAACATTAAAAAAGTTATCCTATTACAAACACTCTTTAGGAAATACGATAGGAGAAAGCATCTGTTACGAATTGGAGATCTAATCTCTTTCCAAGTTAGAGAGATTACATGTACTGTTTACACTATTTCTTTCCAAATCTTACCATTCAGTTAGTACCCTATATGATCTAAATGTAACCGAGGTGAATAAATGTGACTAAATCAGAAAAAAAAATTGCTCATGTGGTCATATAAGTACTTTAATAACTACTGAAATTTGGATTCTTTACTACTGCACGTTAATTTTCTAAAAGTTTGTTTTTAATCTCATATATTTTCAAAATATGGCACTATCTAAATTAATTAATGTCAGTATTAGTGTCCTGTAAAACCTAGGCCTTTGTAATTCACTAAAGCAATTTCTATTCATTTAGCTAGGCTAAGTATGTATTGTTAAAGACAAAAGGCTCAACAGTTTGACATTGAGCTCATTATGTGTGTTTAAAACATCCTGCAGTTCAAGGCCACACAGCATCCAATAAAAAAGAAACCACTGGATTTAGACCACACAGTTCTTCTCCATAACTTTCAAATTAAGTCTAATTAAAATGCAAAAAAAAAAAGTGTATTTTTTAGATATGTAAGCAGATGTGTGAGTACAAGTATGAGAGAGTATGTATGTTTTTACTCTTGATGGATGTAGTGAAATCTTTTTGTTGTTTTGTGCCTCTAATTCAGTTAATTACGGTATAGTTTCTACAGAAATATTTTCCTTTTTGCAGACATATATGAGTGTGTGTTTTTTTGAAAGCATTTCTGTTTTGAATTTGGAAATAATTTTGTAACCTTTTGTGTAATCTATGATTATTTGAAAAGATGATGTAATATGTGCTGACAAACACAAATTATGTTTACAATTTATAGGTGATGTAGGTATATACGTGCACACAGATAAACACTTAGAAAAGTGTAAGTATAGCAATTTCTACAGTGTAATGAAAATTATGTATTGTAGATTAAAAGCACGGGCTGCTAAATCCTTAAGTAATAAAAAAGTTATTTCTGTGGTATACATTCATGCACAGGCAGATTTTCTCCAGCGAAGATTTTGATTTCCAGATGAGAATGTAAGAAACAACTAGATGAGTTGATATGCTCATTGTATACCAGCAATGCTGCTGTGAATAATGAAAGTAGTAGAATTTCTTGTGGGTTGGCAAGGAAGCTGGATCTGTGTAACCTAATGCAAAGTCTAGGATTTTTTTTTCAGTTTTCCACCAAATATGTTTGTCTGTTTGTGGCATCAGCTATATTTCCTACAAAACTTCAGGAAAGAATTAATATTGTTTGTAGGTTTGTAGGAAAGGTGTTATTGAAACTTTGCGTTTGGGGAAAACCAGAAATGTGCGACAGTATCTGCCCTTCATTTCTTGGTGACATTTCTTCAGTAAAGCTGCTGTGCTTAGTATTTCTCTTCGGCATTTGTGATTTCAGTTACCCTGTGTGAGCTGCATCCAACTTCTCTTCCTCAGCTCATCGCCTTTCAGCTTTACAGAATAAGCTGGTGTAGGGCAGACAAGGGAAAAAGGATGCAGCAGCAGACTGTTCCCTGTCCCTCTATATTTCCTGTTGGAACAGTTAAGACTGCTTTTTGCAGAAAAGTTCATGTCTAACTTGACCAATCAAGAATATTCTTATTGGCACATACTTGTATTGCAAAGCTCATTTCAAAACATTTCCAGAACACTTCCTGGCTTCAGTGTTTTATTCCCTTCTAGATAGCTGTCTCTTTCCTTGTGTATCCTAAAAAGAATAAATAATAAACAAGCAAAGTGTCAATTCAAATTCAAGTCTTCCTCACTGATAAATAGTGAGGAATAGTGAGTTCAGGAAAATATTCAGCATCTCCTTTAAAGTATTTCTTTCAGAGCATGAAGAAATTAAGAGAGGTGAAGTCTTTAATATGCACTGTCCATTTTGAAAGTCATTTTCAAAGGAATGTCTCCTATGGCCCAAAGCTATTACGTAAAATTAAAAATAGTATTTTCCATCTTTGATATAGGGGATACTTGTAAGATCTGTGGTATTAAAACTGGAAAGAAAAATAGCTTCATTCAGACAGAGTAAAGAAAAGGGACTACCTTATCAGCAGCAGAGTGATTTTGACTGTACTGACAATGACACGAGTAATCCATCATGTCATCGGCCCAGTGACGAATGTACCCGGTACCTCATCTCTGTATGTGTGCAGAGAGGACTATGTAGCCAGCCAGGAGGCAAGTAACACTTAACCCCTGCAAGCTTCATGTTCCTGCTGTGCTTCAGACAACCTCTGTCATGTATGAAAAGCCTAAAGAATGACAGTAAATCTATACGGACCTGCACAATCTAGCATCATGACAACTACACACCATACAGCCTTATAACACTATTAAACTGTATCATCACAGGCATGTAAGACAAGGCCTGGATTATGTGCTTTGTTGAGCTACTTGAAAGGTCTTTGGAAATACTCTGAATATACCTTTTTTTTTTTCATTCATATTAATTCCATAAAAGGATATGGTTTATAAACAATAACAAAGGACAATGAATTATTTTGTTGTAATAGAAATAGTGCCTTATTCCAGAAGCAGAATAAAATGGAGCATAACATTTAGTGTAAATAACAGAAGACAAACTTAGCCTCTTAGGAGTGCATCTGCTTCCTAAAATCATTTTTAACTAAGAGTGGCGACATCAGAAAATTATAGTTATTTCCCAATTAAATGTATGAGCTGCTTTTTCAAAACATATATTTATATATATTCTTACTTCTCAAGAAAATATTGAACATTTCAAATTTGAGATCCAATATTTATTTAACTTTGAAATGCAATGAACAGTTATACATTTCAATAACATAAATTGCCGTTCTATCTATGTTAGTAGTTAATGTGTAACACTGAAATGCCTTAGGATGATAACCTTGTAAGATGATACACAGATACTATCTGATGGTTCTCTATCCTGTTTATATAACTTAGAACTGTAACATGCTGTGTATATGCCATTCGAAATTTTACTCATACCACAGATGAAAATACTGGATAGCTCCACTTTAAAAAGTATTCATTTCCTGTGTTCTCAAAAATACACTTTTATAATCTTCCCTCCTCTTGGGTAAAAAGAGGAAAATATCTGGTTGAATAATAATATCATTAGTTCATGTATATGCAAAAATGATCTTTTCACACCTTGATGAAATTAACATAAATTTAAATACTAATGAATTGGTAGAGGCTAGTGAAGAATACCAAGGACCACATTCAAACTGAGTTATAACCCTATAAAACAGATCTATTTTCTAGGAACATAGGACATGAGTGTTATATACCTTTATTGTACAATCTGCATAATTCACAGTCCAAAACAATTTACAAATGGATAAAGAAAATTGATTCTTTGCTAGTGGAACAACACATCTAAAGAATATTATTTTCCTTCCTGACTGAAAATATCATGTATTCTTGGCAGTCAAAAAAATCCAACCAGAAAATACAAGGAAATATGTGTTTGGTGCTATTTAGCATGTTGTCACTAGGGAAAGCATAATACAAGTATACACAAGACAGTAGGGAAGCAGAATGTAAGACTAAGAGCCATTGCATCTTTCAGTAATTCCAAGAAGATACCAGAACGACAGCAGAAATCAGGAATGGTTTATCTACTTGTGTTACTCCTGGCCACTTACATGTGTGCATGAAGTAGCACAACAGGAACTACTGCAAAACAAACATGCATAGTGGTAGATGTCAGGGCACCACTTGGGGGAGGAAGACCAGCCAGAGCAATGTTTAAAAATTTGTTATAGCAAAAAAAATCTTTCTGAAGAGGGTAACGGTAGTGAGCTACTCCAGTGGATTTCACTGCAGTGGCAGAGTGGAGGGATTTAGATGAACCTTTTGTGTTACTTGCAACATGGTTTAACATTATTTCCTCCTGATGAGGCACCAGTGACCATAAATGCACCACACAGATGTTGGGTTTTACCATCATGAAAGTATTTTGTTTTGTTTTCTGAGAGAGTTTTTCTGCCTCAAAACTTAGCAAGCTTACTCATTACTCCTGAGTTCACTGAGAGATATCAAGAGCACTGAGATTTGCTCAGACTGAAGTAGCATGCAGCTGGCATAGGTGACTCTTAATCTGACATAGATTTAATATGCAGGAGATCTGAGAGTCTATATGATATTACAACATAGACACAGACCATAAAGAAGGAAATATTTCCTACATATGTACAGCTATCATTTTAAATGAAGCCCGGTTTGAGTGCTCTTTGGACTCCTACCAGCTTTGGCATGGATAATGGGTAAAAGGAAGAATTTATATACTATAAGGTATAAGATTCATGAAATGAAGCCTCCCATGCGGTTCAACAAAGGCAAGTGCAAAGTCCTGTGCCTGGGGAGGAATAACTCAGGCACCAGTAGAGATCAGAAGTTGGCTTGCAGAGACAGAGAGAGAAGGGAGTCTCTTTCTTTGGAGATCTTCAAAACTTGCCTGGATGCAATCCTGTGCTTTATGTGCTTTATGTGACACTGCTTGAGTAGGTGGGTTGGACTAGATAAGCTAGATGATCTCCAGAAGTCCCTTCCAACCTGAACCATCATGTAATTCCATGATTCTACATAGTTGAGAGCGGGGACACAAGAAGAGAAAATTTGTCTTTACAATTGTCTATAGTTTTGTTTACCTATTGTCTCTCCTATATATTTCCTTTGAAATGTCATGTGTGTAAATATATATAAGACTAATTGCTTTGAGAGCTACAGAAAGTTTTAGTCTTTTATTTAGTTGTAATTATTGCTATTCCTAAGTATTATTCATATTTACTGCTTTTTTTAAGTTCTGTAAACAAGATAGATTATATTATTAGACAGACTATGTTATTAAGTGTATCCTTTATGTATAAATGTATCATCAGCAGGGAATTTACTAGGGTGTCAGTTCAAACACTCTCCAAATTGCCCTGCCACCCATAGGGAAATATTGTGGTGCCAGAAGCTATTTCTGGTGGTAGTAGTGTCAATACAGCAGACCAACAAACTCGCCTTCTGAAGATCATAACACTGCAAAAACTTTGGAGTAGGTGAAGTGAAAAACAGCAGACAGCCTAAGGCTTTGATTGGACATGTTATTCTGGTTTCAGCTATGCAGGGTCAAAAAATTTCTGCCCTCAGCTTGTCCCCAGCTTCTTGTCATTGTTCCTCTGCTAAGAGTTACTTCCCTTTCAGATCCAGAGGCACAGCAGTGCAATCCTAACTTCATTCTTGTCTAGATGATGATGATTAGCCCATCTAGCTTAAATATTCTGCCCTGTAGGCATCTTGTGCTATTATGCTGGTCAACAGAACATGTAGTGCTTAGAAACAACAACAACAAGATCAATAAAATTTAAATGGCTAAATTCTATTTTTCTTTGGTTTAGCAAGTGACTTTTATGCTTGCCTACACTCTGTCACACAAGAAAATGTAGGTGAAGAGCAGAGTTTAGTTAGACTACATGGAGCAAACTGAAGTTCCAGAGATTTAGTTTGTGATATTTTTTCAATTTTGAAGATTCTGTGGAAAATAATTAGTTTTAAATGTTTACAAAATAATTTTATATTGGATTACAATAAAATTGTCATGCAATTTTTGAAAGGAGGCTAGAAATTCTGAGTGACCTTGGGTTCAGATACATAAAGAGTCATTCAGGACTCAAACTCTACTCTGTAGGCTGGTACACTCAGTGTGTAACAGAAAATTTCAGACAAGAGTAGCATACATGCAACTCAATCACAAATCTTTATGTGATGCTTCAGGTAGTTGAAATGTGCTTTTAATTGTTCATTTTAGAAAAGCAGTGTGTTTCTTTATCAAAGACAAGCAAAAAAAATGAAATTCGTGTCAGAGAACAAGAAAATCTGTGTTGTAAAGGGAATATACTGACAAGGAAAAAAGTTCTATGAATTACAACAGATATATTTTACATGTGCTTCTTTCTCTATATAATATGTGAAGAAGGAGAGCAGAAGTGACAAGGTGGGCCTGTTATGCATATGTGCACATCCATATTATTCTAGAATCAAGAATCATTTCCATAAAATTTCAGTGGGTAACAGTTAAAAGATTTAATTTTACCTTACAGAACTTTGAAGTTGTTTACTGTTACAGTTATATCATAGTATTAATATTCCATATAACTATTTCTGCTGCTAGTGCTGACATCCTAGGATGCACATACATGCATATTCGCTTATCTAATTCAGCGTGGATGTCTGAAATAGCTAGTGGACTAAATGTCTAAAGTTAAGTTTGAGTAGTATAACTTTTTAAAAAAGACAGGTTCAGTAATAATATGTTTGATGAACAAATGTATTTCTAGAGATGAGTCAGTGCAGAAATTTTCACTTACATTAATTTCTGATTCATCTGGGAAAGGAGTAATCTCCCATCTTCTACCTCTTATGGTAGGAGGAAAGGAGGAGGTAGGAGAAAATCACTAGTTTAGCCATTTTTTCCACACAGAAATCTTATGGTAAAGTAGACTCCTACAAACATATTTAGCCTTGGAATGGACTAATTGACCTTTAGCACGCAATCTATCCTCACAGACTAAAGATCATCTGTTCAGTTGCCAAAAGGTATAAGACTAGATCAAAACCCAGGACATTTTGGAATACCTACTCAGTCTGGAATATCTATATACGGGAGTCATAGGCCAACTGTGAATGAAACTACTAAAACAACAATGACAACAACAACAACAGAAACAGCAGTCTGCTCTTGTCTCTTAAAGCACAAAGCATCACCAGATTCATGGTAAAATCATAAAACTGATCAGTGGCAGAAAAACTACAGCCAACAGTTGAGCTAAAATAGTCATTTTCCACTTTTTCTGTTTCTGGATCCCTACAAAATTTTCACAGAGACTGTGGTTACATGCGTCATCAATAAGTTGAAACTTTCAAAATATTTCTAATATTTTCTCCTAGTCACTTAAGCAAGGAAAACTTGCTACTAGATACCAGATACTCCTGCTGATTCTTTCATTGTGAAAGACTTTTCTCTTGTAATCATAATTAAAAAGAGCAAGCAAGCAAAAATGGCAAGTGATGTAATGCATGGCTTCTCTGAATAGCTGATAGCATAAACTTGTCTTCAGGGCCTGCAGCAGGGAAAAAATGACCTATAGAGAAACCTATATGGAAAGGAAGTGATGAAAAAGAGAAAGTATGAAGATGGATTACTAGCAAAGATTAATTAATTATTCTCACACTGGCCTCCCTTCTCAATTTCAAACATCAAATATCCAGACCAAAGCACTTTATGAGGAGAAGTGCATCACACCACATTACAAGCTATTTGCAGAAAATACAAGATGTCAACTGCAAGTTCTCTTTACTGATCACATCTTGCTTTTTTTTTCCCTTTGTTTCTTCCCTCCAGTATGCTGACTGTAATTCACAACTGTGATTCATTTCTTCCTCATCATATTTTAATAAAAGAGTGAGTTCACACTTTTAGTACAGTTTTTACCTCCAAAGGAAGAGAGAAGCTGGTCTTCTTTTCAAATTTATAAAATTTCCACAGGTCAGTGAAAAATATTAAAGTCTATTGTTTTTTTTTTTTTCTTTCAGTGAAAATTTTCATATTAAGAAGAAACATACAATTGTTTAAATCAGGAAGTATCTTTATCACTCAAAATGTAATTCTTCATGGGGGCACATTAGATGATAAAAATCAATGACAAGGATAGTAAATTGCCTGGGAGGGTTCAAAACAGATTCAAGATAAAGGAGAGAAAGAAAGGGGGAGAGAGAGATTAAGTCGAGACAGCATCTAATGCTTTTGCCAAACACTTCAGCCTCACCCTATTTGACGTTGATCTAATAGTCGACCATTTAATTTCCAGGTCGCAGTGCCAATCTTTTGTCACCTCTGTTGCCCCATATCAAACTTTCAGGAAACAAAACCCCTGAAAGCAGACAATCAATAATGAGATCAGCAGATTTTATCTTAAGAGAAACAGGACTTGTCTGCTTTGTTTGGGGAAGGTTGTTTCTCTGAATGCTTCAGCCTGGGCTGCTTGTCAGTAAGTGACTGTGATGTGCACAACATGATTGAATGAGACCAGATAAAGTCACCAGAAAATGTGGCAGTGGAAAGAAAAACACATAAACTAAGGGGTGAAAATGTACCGCACCATGTGTGGCCACACAATTCTTATCATCCATACCCTCCTACTATGTCAATCCATACTATAGAGATTAGTAGGTACATTTGCAATTTTTAACATGAATTTACTTAGAGGGGGTTACTTTGGAAATCTACTCCATAAAATTCTGATGCTGAATATTTCAGTAAAAAGGAATTATGGAGTGTCACTGCCTACTTTCATATCAAGTTTTTGCAACTAGGGTACAACCTCACTGAAAATAGTGGAGCAACCTATAGACTTGGTACATTCATTTCCTCTTCATTTCAGCAAACTGGTATTTGAGTAAAGTAGGAATCAATGAGTTTTAAAATAAAACACAGGTTATTAACAAATCTAACTGCCATCAAAATATTTTCAGTCTAGTAGCTCTTTTATCTTACAGCTAGGCCAGCCTGGTCACACTGTTCCTTTATACAAATTAGAGCAGGATAAATTGTGACATTTTGTTTATCATCTATTTTATTTTTTATTTCTGTTATGATCAATGTGAAAATAAGCATCATTAAAAATATGAAATCTTTCAAAAATTTAATATAAAGTATTTAATTCAAATGAATCAAGGACCAGACTTACAGTTAGCAACGAGGAGCTATTTTTATTTTGTTTAATTCATTTCTGTGCAATGACAACAGAGATTTGAAAGACAACGGTGAAATATTCTGCTAAAGTGTTCTGTATATTTTTGACATTTCTACTAAAAAATAGTGTGGCATAAATAGCATTGCTTTAAAAGCAAAGAGGAGATTTTTTATTAGTTCTTTAACATGCACAAGAACTGCAGATAAGGCACAGTCCATAACTTAGACAAAACAGAACTGCTATTGCCAAAGTTTAATAGATTTTACCTAAAAAGTGTCTTAAACACCACCCAAATATAGGGCAATATAGCCAAAATGTAGAGCAATGTAACTAAAAGATGCATCTCTCTCATTCAAAAAATTCGAGGACAGAAATTTGGGAGGCAGATAGTGGAAGAATTACACAGGTTCAGGGAAAACTGATGTATCTAACAAACAGTGACTCTGAGAATCCCTAGATTTAATTTCCTATGCTCTTAATTTCTACTTTCCCTTCAGGATGATTTTGACTTATAAGAAACTGTGCAGTTTACTCTGGATCTTTAAAAATATCTGTTTCTAAGAAGAATATTGCTACGGTGAGCTGAATGATGATTTAAAGAAAAAAATTATGCTCTGGGCATTGACCTTTGTGGCCTTTTCATACATTACAATTCCAAAGAAAATCATAAAAGAAGATGGGCTTACTGTAGTTAATGAGATTCCTCACCAAAAACACTAATCGGGGTTAAAACTAAAAGAATGCTGATAAGGATATGACAGCTCATATTGAGAACAAGAAAGGTACACTGCTAAGATCAATTGTGGATATTAGGAGGTAGTCTTCAATAGTTTTTTTTTATTAATATCTATCAAAATGGATTTTTGAGACAAAGCCTTTTAGATGAGGAGCTGTTAAAATGGAATAAAACACAGCACTTCTACATTTTTTTTTTTAAAGTTGTACCAGGTACAAATCAACCAATATTAGCAGAAGTTTAACATCACTTTAAAAGAAAGAGATTGACCTACTGAGAAAGTACATGAGTAAATGTGTAGCAATACACTGATTATTACTGTTTCCCCTCAGGCAAATACCTCTCTCTTAAGCATGTGCTTCACTGGAACATTTTGTTTTATTACCTTGTGAGATAAGTGGGGAAAAAAGCCTTTAGTACCTGGGGAATTAAAAAATTCAGACTTGTCATATCAGTGTCTGTTCTCAATTTCATGCAGGGCGCATAATTATAACCGTGTTTAAATTGAGCCCAGAAGAAAGATGGGTTCAAGTGCAAATTAATTTCAGATTATCACAACAAAGGCAATCAAATCTCAACAAGCTTGCCAGCAAAATACTTTGCAAAGGTCCCCAGGTCCCTTCCCACCCCCAACTTACAACAAAGACCTTTCAGCTCAAATTAAGCTAATGATCTAATACAACATTTCTGCCTACCTTTTGGGGTTTTATTATTTACTCAGATGTATGTATCAAGCCAGTGAAGAATGAGGGGAAAGAGAAAGAAAAGGTGGCATAGAAAGGTCAGTGTTTAGTATCAGTAAAGTGACAAAATAAACAGTCAACAGCCCTGACAAGGTCTGCATGTCGTCAGATTGTCTTATTCTATGGAAACTATCAGAATGAATTGACAGTGCTGAAAGAATGTGAAATTTATCTGAACCCATTCTCATACAGACAGAATCCCAAACCAAATATCATGGCTCACCTCCTCCACCTATCTATCAGCACAGCTTTTATATAAATCCAACATCTTACTCTATCCTATGGGAACCTGCTGAGGAATGAAGGGAATCAAGTGCAGAAAAAATTCAAGTCAAGCCTCATTACCTCCTCATTACCTTTGCAAAAGTGGAGTGAGAGAAAATTTTACCTAGGGAACAGAAGCTTGGGAATCTCATTCAGAGTTCTGTCTGGTTATTGCACAGCCAACCATGGAGATCTGCCTCTGTGGGATTAAAGTTTTCTTCCCATTTCTCTATAGTAATGATCCACTCATTAAGGTTTTTAAGGTAAATTACCATCACTTATCATTATGCCAGTCACTAAGTAAGCTGCATTAAACAAGAAATGTCAGTCATGCGCTTTGCTTTTTCTCTGGTTATCATGTTGAAATAAAGAAAATGCATTTCACAGTTGGTTTTATAATTCTATAGTAATTATATTTTCCCATTTGTATTTGTTACACCCTCTGGGCAGAATTATTATGTGAATATAAATAACTTTGTAAAAAATACACATCCATAGATATATATGTATATATTTGCACACATGCATATAGATATTTCTGTCTTCCTGACAAAATCCCCCAAATATGATGTATTTTCTGACATTTATTTTCAAATTTACTTTGTTTCTATCTGAAGACTTTATGTACACCACTCATCATAGTATGTAAGAGTTATTCATGTTGCTACATTTAATTTTGGTTATTTTAATGTACTTTTCAATTATTCAACTATCTCTTTTTGTTTTAAATCACTTCTTTTGTCATTTTATACAAATTGCTGATGCAAAATAAAGATGCCCCATATTCACCATATTTTGAGCTTTTTGTAAAGCTCAGTTCCTTGTTTTCTTTTTTTCCGCAGATATCTTGAAGTTCAAGGTTTCATTTTTTCCTTTGGACTCAGCATTTCCAGACAAATTTCTATGTGCTTCTTTAAAAATTCTAAGATAAATATGTTGATCTTTTTCACATATTTGAGATCAAGTGTTTCCTTCGGGAAGTTTCTAACTGACTGGACTAGTGTACTGAGGTGTTTGTTATCACTTCTCAAATATATGCATTGAAAGTTCACTTGGCAAATGAACATATAAAATGTCTTAGCTATGTCAGCAATTATTTTGCTTTGCCAATGGAAAAGTAATCTACAACAACTAAAACTAATTATCCCTTGGAGAAGGAAGAAAATCTACTTCAGTGATCTACTTCATAAGAAGCTGAAGTTTCTTCTCTTTCTTTTCTTATTTCGCATTCTAATTGATTTTTTTTTTCTGCTAGTATACCCCCAAGCACTCATTTGTTTGACAGTGAAACACTTCCTCATAGGCATCTCACCATCACACATTAGATGAGGGCATCTAATCTCTTTCCTCATCATCTCAAAAACCACAGAGCTTACCTTCTTGGTGCAAGTGCACTTGCATGTCTTGCAAGATGGTGGAATCTGTGCGTTATGAACTACTACTGAATGACTCAATTAGAAATAGTGCAACACAACCTCTTAAAAGAAATAAATACAGAAGAAGAGACACCTGAAGGATGGGATAATATCAAAGGAAGAAAGGGCAGAGGCAATCAGAATAGAGTACAAAAGGGAAATGAGAAGTAGAAGATAGAGCTAAGAATGGCAGCCAATATATTTTTATTGGCATGTACACATAATTCCCATCAAAAGCAAATTGTCTCCAAAATTGTTATATGCCCCTTACTTTCTCTGTTATTTACTGTATTTTCAGACTGCTCCTTTTTTTTTCCCGTTTTCCCACACTTGCAGAACCCCAATACTTTCTTTCCTAAGTTTTAAATATCCTATATGCAACAAAAGTTTTGGAAAAAGTTCAAAAATTATATAATTAAAAGAATCATGCATCTCCTTTCTTACTAACTATTTGGGATGTTTTTGTAATAGAATTTTTAATTTTCTCACTTTGAGGTTTGTTTAATGGATGGTTCCCTTCCTTAAGGGTTGGCAGACTGCAGGTTTCTGTGACATAAAGAAGAGAAACTGATTGCATGTACAGTGAGTTTTTTATTCAGTCACCGTGAAGGATAAAAAAAAAAAAAAATTACTTTATGCTGGTATTGCTAGTGTGTCGAACCATGAACACTCTTATAATATTTTTCAAAGTATGTTTTTAACCCCACTTGTGGAAAAATCTTCATAATTAATCTTTTGAATCTGAATCCATAAAGTAAAGTGAAAGACTCAACAGTGATTTAAAAAAATATATATGATGATTATAAACCTATCATGTGAGGCCTGGCTGAACTCGTTTGAGTATGGATTATGAAATGAATCATTTTACATATTTTTGTTACATATTTTGTTTTATTTGTAATTTGTAAATTTAAATTTTAAAATAATTCACCTAGTTTTTCTTAGGCAGTGGATATCAGGAAGTCAGTGGACCACTCAAAAGTTCATAGTTATTTTCTGGAAAGAGTCTGATTCTGAAAAATTTTTAAAGCATGTTAACTTACTGGTTCAGACATTCTTTTTGCATGTAAACAAAAAAAAATATGTGTAAGACTGAATGTTATAACCCTAAGTAGAAACTAGTCAAAATTATTTTCAAGAAGCAAATAGGAGGGCTGCTGAATAGGGAGATATAAACTGCTTTATGCATAATATCAGTGAAAGTATCTGGGTGAATAATGTAAGCGAGAAAAATGGAAGTATTCTTTTCAGACCAGCTTCTAAGTGAAATTTAGGCAGACTGCTTATCTCTTTTATATTAATAAAAAATGTAAAACAGGCTTATAAAATTCTTTTGTATTCAAATGCATGTACTTCAAAGATCTGGTACTGATGTTTCAATATGAAATAATGTTTAAATCCTTGAGCAGTAGCAACCTAATATCCAAATGTTAGGTAATATCCATTAATAATCATATGTCAAAATCCAAATTTAGTAAAATAATCAGGTAAAATTGCATTTTTCTCCTGTGATTAAGAATAATCATGATTAATAATTGCTACTATAAATATTCTACAGGCATTCCCATACACACTGATTATGTATCAATTTTTTTTTTCTAGATGGCAGCTGATTTGCAGAACTGAACTTCAGTTCTGAAAAAAAAAGTGACTGTTTACATTGTTTACATTGATTTTATTACAGGTTTTTAATTCACAAGTCCATAACAGTTGTGTATGTTTGCCAAATATGTGACTGATCAGTTCATTCTTTGAACAAATATGTGTTGCATATCAATAGGAATAGGAATGGTATATTATATATATTATTATATAATATATATAATGGTATAATGGTATGGACATATACATTTCCTCAGGCTGATAAATGTTTGAAAAGTAGCAGATTTACTCATATGTACAAGGTTTGGGAAAGGCTGCAGAGTCTTGCAATGATTACACCTCATAAAACAAATTCCGTGGGAATGTGAATTGCAAATAGCTTGGTTTTGATATGGAGATTGTTGTAAGAAGCGTCCTCCCAAGCTTGGTCTTGATATGGAGATTGTTGTAAGAAGTGTCCTCCCAAGCTTGACTGATACATAGAAGAGCTCCTTACAGCTGCAGTCTTTGCTCTCTAGATAGTTCTGGAAGTGTTTTAAGGTCACTCATTTCTCCTGAGGCAGAAATATGGGAGCAGCACTAAAGCCCCACTGGCTCCTCTTCACTACAAGTCTAAGGATGCTTCCACTCTGGCAGAAGGATAAAGGATTTTATACACATAGATATTGGCCCCAAATATTTAATTATTGTCAGTGGGATTGAGGACATTTTTCCCTCTTTTAAAGATGTTCAAAGCATATGCAGTATTTTCTGCATCTATTTAGAAGGAAATTATAAATCCTTTTCAATGCTATTTCCTCCATCTTTACACCAATGTGTAAATCCAATTTTTTTTAGAAAGAGAGGAGTAAAAATGTTTTGAGCAATTCTTGGCAGTAAGAGGGAAAAAGACTTTAAAAGTGAATATATATAAAAATACTTCCTTTATTTTCTTTGGCTTTCATACTCTTTACAGAAGGCTATGATCTAGATTTGTTTTTTATTATAAGCTAACAAGTGTATTTGTATCTTTAGTGTATTCACTTTTCTTTTGAATTCAAGAGCAGTACTTTGGAACTTATAAAATTTATGATATGTGTAAGATATTTCTCACGACATTTTCAGTTTACATTTAACAATTTTTTTTTTGGAGGCAATGATATAATATCTTTTAAGTAATTTTTTTTTTTTTTTGTATTTTAGTGAAATAGATTACATTGGAATGCAGAGATGACTGCTACTGGATATCATTGGAGTGAAATTACCTACTTTGCAAGCAAGACCTAGACCTCATTCCAAGCTTGTAACAAACAGGCTAAGCACCAACTGATTTTAGCCAGTCAGGTTCACAGGACATCAGGTCCAGTGTGAAATAACTCTTGGTACTTTTGTGAAAAAGAGTGTCCCTAGATTGGTTCTGCATGACCATTACAATGCACATACCTTATGTAGATAACATTTCAAACACCTCCAATCATATGCTGCCATTGATTTTCACTTCTCTATTGACAACCTACAGTTTAAATATTGTTATTATGTGATGTTCCTTAAAGAAATACTGTCCTATTGTGGCAATTGCTGTTCAGTGGCATATTTCACTTTGTCTCAGCATCACTTTTTCATGGTCTATAGCATTTTTTCTCTCTCCCTGGATCTGAGAGTGTTTGGACAGGCAATAGAGGTCCAGCCAGGCTCTCAATATTAGCTACTCAAGGGCACATTTGTGTTTTTACGTTGTATGTTGCTGATTAAAACTTGGATCAGAAGGCTGCTCACCTAAACAGTCCTAAATTGTCCCTGCATACCTAATACAATGGTACTGCAGATGTTCATTTAGTCAGGAGACCTAGAAGAAGTGACATTTTTGCAATGTGGCTTTTGATTAATCAGCACAGTCAGTTTTTTGCATGTTAGGATGAGAATAGCAAAATACATTTCCAGAGATAATACAATAACCTAGAACAATTTGAAATGGCTGAAATATAGGTACTGCACAGGTCATTGAAGTTAACAGGGATATTTTTTTAGACATCAGTCTAAAATATTTTTAGATATCAGACAAGGGACACAGTGGTCCCTTGTCTACTTCCTTGGCACCGTGAGTTACTAAACCCTTAGAAATGCTTAAAATGAAAACAAACTCTCTCTTCTACACACATTTGTTCATAGCATTAAAATAAATCATTACTAAACTAAACAACGTCACAAATCTCTTTCCAGCAATGAGTTTGTTTCAGTAGTGCCTTACCAGCAGCCAACATTGAGTTACAGTATTTTCATTCTATTTAAAGAACTAAATGGGGAGCTTTTTCCAAATCCCAAATCAACTTTTTAAAATAGAAAGTAACATATAAGAGCTTGCAAATCTGCTTGTAATCAGGATTTCTGAAACATACATCTGTTTGACAGATTTAGAGCACCACAAGTGCAGAAAAATGAAGGGTAGAGAATAGCAACAGCAGCAGTGAGAGAGGTAGGAGATAAACAGAACAGTAGCGACAGAAAATAGAAAAAGCATCTATAAAACAGCAAAAATACACATTTTGGAAAGCAAAAATAAAAAAATAGTTTATGCCAACAAACCAATATCATGGGATATCCATAGAACTTACACACTGCCATATTTTGTATTCCTGCCCCAAACTATTAAGAAATTCATGGTAGACACTTCTGATAAATGGTAATTTAAGAGTAATTAGAAGTATCATTAACAGCTTTTGAGGATACTATAAAGGTATTACACAGATCTTTTATACACACAAAAATAATGGAAAAAAATAGTAATTGCAGCTCCCCCACAAATTAAGACCTTTTAGCAAAATATGTTTCTTGAAAAGACTGAGTATATGTAGATATCTCACAGTTAATATTTTAATAAATACAAATTCTGCAGTGCTTAAGTAAATGTCCATTACTTCTAACATGCAGAAAGCAAAAAACTTCGGGGAGTTCTATGAAGCCAAGCTTTGTAAATCCTCATTATTTTAATTTCAGAAACTTTCAAGTTCCAAGCTTGAGCAATTAGTGTTGTTAATTTTTCTGAAAGCTGGTGTGGCATTGAACATCATCAATTTGTAACAAATAATACAATATTATATTGCTATCCCCAAAATGTTAATTTCTATTTTTACCAGCTTTATCATAAAAGTAACTTCCTACTATTTTGTGAATACTTACTTATATTTAATAATTTAAACAGAAAAAAAAGAGGTATGCAATTTTCATTAAGAGAAAAGCTACTATTGAAGTATAATTCACTTGAGCTTGAAACATTCCAGGTGAAGTGCTAACAGAACAGAGAGGTTTTCAGCTTAACTATATGTAACTCTTTATATGCAGTTATGAATGCAAGTTAGTTTGTGGGAGAAAAAAAGAAACCTCACTGAAAAGTAAGACAGAAATTTTGGTAAGGTGAAAGGATTTTTCAGTTCCTCTTGTGCATGAAATACATGACAAAGCAGTGTGTAAACCAGGAAAATGGAATATATCATAAAGTTTGGTATGTTGAATGTAAAAGACAACATGATAGGTCAAAGAAAAGTTTGAGGAACCAGTTGCAAAAGATATATATATATTTTTCCCAAATACACCAATATGCCTCAGATTTGAGAGGTTTTCTAGGGAATTAGTAGGAAAGGTAGATGACCAGGAAGACCAAGAAGAGAAATGAGGGAAGACAATTCTTTAGCACAAAAAAATATATATATCTCTTTTGTATTTTTGTTTGGCATGAAAAACAATGGATTTTCACAATTCCTAAGACAGAATTTTTCTAAATGGAGGAGATATTGGAGAGCCCACCTCAAAATGAAATATTTATAAAAATATTTTTCAGACAAAAAGATATCATGAACACTACTAGCCACCAGGGTTAGACGATACTCAAGAATGGTATTTCAATCCCTGCTATGGTAATGCTATACCATGGACTAACTCAACTGTGACGTATTATCTAATCTTAGTGCTATGTAACTCAGCACTAAGTAATGGTGATGACAGTTCTTGAAACAGACATTTTATGAATACTTAAGAAATTACTGACGACTAACTCTGTCATCTCTACAAAGAAACTCAGTAGAAACTATAATATAAAAGAGAATGAATTAACATATTAATAAGTAACATATTATATATAAATATTTTAAAACTTTTACAACTTCTAAAAGATGTACTTTTACTTCCCAATGTATTTCTGAAAAGCTGAAAGGATTGGAGAGTGAATGCAAAGTAACTTGATTCTAAGCTATTTTAGATAGCAGTAAAAGGGGCTGAATGTAAAGAAGTGGAGAGGGATACTGGAATTTAGATACTGCAGAAAAACTAGAAGCCAGTTAACTAAACATCTTTCTTGAGCAAAACAATCTAGGCCTGATAGGATCAGGGAATTCTAGAATTAGGGGAGTCTAGCATCACTTCATGATTTAATCCAGAACATCTCATGTACATACTAACTCAATATAATTTGCTAACAGACTGACAAATGTGACTGATAAAGGTAGATGGTAATGCCATATACTTATGTTTTCACAAACTTCTTAGTGTTTCATGAAAATCTAATAAAGATCTAGTTTAAAAAAAGTAACATACAGCACAGCAGTTAATACTTGGTTGAGTGAGAGTGCAAAAAAATGTCTGCAGAATGCTTTTCATAGGATTTAGAATTTACTCTTCTCTGCCCATGTAGGAGGATGACATTTCCTTGTAGTGTCATGATAACTTGTACAAATACTAGGTTTGAAAGCCCAGGACAGTTAATAGCAGGATTTTTGACCATGAATACACACATATGATAACTGTGTTTGTAGCACACATCTCATAGTTAAGCTTGTGGTGAAGTGACCAAGTAAAACAACTTGCTGAAGGTAATAAAGAAAACCTACCTGCTGTTAAATGTACCTTCTACCTAGTGCTTCCTAAAATGACAAGTCTGTAATATAAAACTTCTGGACAATCTTCTAAGCAACTTCTTACAAAGTCAACACTTTCAACCAAAATTATCTGCTACAAAAAAAATTTACACTGGAATTTTAATTTCAATAACTTGAAATTGCCTACTACCCGAAAACTCTAATTTATGTTCAGGTCAGACTAATCTCAAAAAATAAAAATAAAATAAAAATAAAAAGTCTTATCCAATCTCTTCCTTAATTGGCCTAATACCATTTTTAATTCTGCTAATTACCAATCACCCTCTGCCCAGTTATAATCCCTGTCTCTCCCTATGCAGCCAAATTTTCCTTAATCCACCACTTTTTTCCCTTCATTCTAATACCATCCCTTCATTAGGTCTTTCTCCCATTTCTACACCTCACTTCACTACAAGTATTTTCTTCTCCTTGACAGTTTCTGATTCTTATTCCAAATTCCAGACTCACCAAACTGCTTGATGTATTCTGTTCCTCATTCTTTCCAATCTCTGGCTTTTGAATCCTTCCTTTCTCTAGGACGTTTGAACTAAATATCATTGAGAATGTACAAAGTACAGGACTGCTTATCCTTAATCCTGGAGTCAGATCCTATCTTAACTTTGCCCTGCATAGAAGATCAAATAAAAGGGAAGAATTTCTGACAAATGATAGAATACAGGATGATGGCTCACTTTTTATGAAGGATGCACAAACAGTTCAACTAGCAATACACTCTAGGACAGAAATACTACATGCTCAAAGAGAAACAATTTTTACAATTTTAGTTTTTTAATATGAAGTTGGCTGAGCATATATTTCAAATGTTTATTAATTAACCATATTTCGACAGATTTTAAAGAGGCAAGTAAAAAAACTATATTCCTGACCCATATTTCAAGTCTCTTTTAGAAAGGAGGGGGCTGCCGTTCAAAGAAACATGCCAAAAATAATATATTGCCAGACTAATTTGGTTGAAATTAAAATAAAAAGAAAAAAAAAGAAAAAAAAATTAGCCTGAGGCTAACATAAAACATGAAAAAAATTCCACCCAAAGGACTAAAGCTGTGTCAAGTTATAAGCAGCTTCTAAATGGGGACTTATAATGGGGATTTATAACGAAAAGTATTGATAATGATAATTTTAATATTCATAACAATGTTATGTTACAGTTATGCCTACAGTATCTGACAAGAAACATTCAATTATACAGACTAGAAGTAAAGGTATATAATTTACTGCAATTATCTGGACAACAGCCACATAATTATGTATCTTTCTCTTACAGCAAAATTAAGTAGATAAGAAACTAGATGATGGAGGATTTTTCTTCTCCACAAAAATAGGATTTTAACTGGTTTCATCAGTTGTGCAGATTTGTTTTTATACAGTCATATTTTCTTTTAAATCGTGAGGAGCAGACATTGGTCTCCTAGGACAATTTTCAAATGTGTATGAAAATATACCTATTTACTGTGTAAAGCGAACAAAATCCATATCCAATATCCATATGCAATTATGTTGCATTAGTCACCCTTCCTTCCACTCCTTTCTTCCTTCCCATGACCCTTTGCCAAATACACTTGGCTTTTTATTAACTATTGTATTTCTTAACTATTTATTAACTATTAACCTTATGCTCCTAAGTACCAACTTTTCCCTTGACATTCTGCCAGAAAAACTTTCCTCTCTTCAAGACAATGCCGTAAGCCCTATTATCACCAGTATTGTTGATCAGTGTACTCTCCTAGTTTACCTAAATAAGCAACACTCCCTTTAACCTTTAAGGACACTAGCATATCTGATAAAAGCCTTATTACTTTTCCCCCCATATCCTGACACCTTACTTGTCAGAGGTCATTAAGAGAGTTAATTAATTCACCTTCAGAAATATCTCTCAACAAATGGTATGAATGAAGAATTACAGTCAATATTGTCCTGCATAGAATACTTGCTTAATTGTATTCTGAGGCTGGAGGAATCTCAGTGGCAGGCCGGATCCATGTCTGTTTTATAATGGCTTTTGGTTGGATATGAGCTGCAAGGGTGAAGGGAAAAAGCTTAGTACTCAATATAGGATGAACATAAATCAGAGTCAATAGGGATCTGATCTACATATAATTTAAGTGACATAATATGTACATGAAAGTATATATATCATTTGCATATGTTATTCCATATTCAATCTAACCAAAATTCTCTGTAATATGATTTTTTGATCCAATGACGAAAGAAAAAATTCCAAATATTATGTTTCTGTGTCAACTCTTTGCTGTGGTCCTTAATGAAAAACACTTTTGATAGTGAATGCCTAGGTATTTGCAGTCCTTGACACAAGGTGTTCCCTTAGAGACAGAAACAACTATTTTGACAAGCTTTGTTAGGCTACAGGCTGATACCTATACTGATTTTTAATCACAGAAGGTGACATAGAAGGTTTGCCACTTCAGACCATTAGGTCTCCAGTTCTCACTTTAGAACATTCTTGCATCATTTGTAGGAAGACATATGTAGGTCCTGCACATGTAGTACATGCATGTTACATGTATTTTTGACCTCTTCTGTTAGATAAAAGAACGCATGGTCATCATATAAAATTTCTCTAAGTCATTATGAGTGCCAGAAATGTTGTGCTGAGTTGGAGAAGATCTGAGGTGATAGATACAGGGATTGGATTCATTTGCAGTACTAAGGAGTGAAACTTGCTTGGCAATAAAAGGTGATAAACAGTATTTCCAATAGCAATAGGCATTTAACTGATCAGAAACAGTATATAAAGGTTAATATACTACTATTACTAGTAGGCAATACACTACTATATAGACTTGGCTATGACTTTGCTATCTATTTTTTTAAACTGGAAAGTAGTCTCTCATTTGGACAAAAGAGATGGGGTTTGCTGGTACTGAGTGCTTGAATATTACTCATCCCCACACAGGGAGATGAGGAGATGAGAATGGTTAATGAAAGCTCTAATAACTGTTGCTAGGTTCTGTATAGCAGATTTCAGAGCAGTTCTCCATATATAGTCGCTAATTCTAGATGTGGAACTGGAAATTTATAAATCTTACATCTTCTGCAGAGAAATGGCTACAAAGGTCATTGCCTGTAAAGATAATGAAAATGCTAATTTTCTGGACAACTATCTATTAAACAGCAATTTAACAGTAAATACATTAAACAATGGGTGCTCCCCAATCTTCCAAACTACATTGACTTGTTTTCGTTATGCAATGTTGTTCAAATCTGATTTTGTACCATGTCCAATGTAAGGAATAGATCCCAATATAAAATAGGTTAAATTGGAGAACAAAGATTTAGGACTACTAGAGTTATGAAATCAGAATCCCATAATTCTGGTAAAATCTAAAAATCAGATACAAAACAGGATAAATGGATATCTAGCTAGTAAATGAGAACTTTTATATATGTTTATTATTGTAAATACAGTGGAGACAAAATTGTAAATACAATGGAGAATCAAAGGCAGTCTGTGAATATATCACTTTTGTTAAACAATTTTGTTATATTATTAAACAATTTTGCTATTTAATCATATTTTTGAGGTAAATAGAAAAAACAGACTGCAGGATAAGGGAGACATAGATATTTCTAACTGAAAGGATAAAGGTTACTGTAAGCCAGGGAAATCCAGAAGTCATATGAAAATTGATGCTATTGCCATATATATGACTACACTTTAGATGAACAAACAATTGATCAATTAAATCTATTTTAGCTGGTCTGTGAATATAGCTGTGCTGTAGTCACAATAACACCAGCTGGCAAATTAAAATGTGCCTAAATATTCCAGGCTTGCTTAATATCTATGGCTAATATTTTAAGTAGGTCAAATTAACACATATAATATATGATTTTATATATATATATATATATAAAAAATATGTTTTATGATTGAAAATTAAACAATTTACAAAATGATAGAAGGAAAATTATTTTAATAATAAGAAGATTTATTTCCAGTCATCAAGTACATCACATAACTTGTTAACAATTCCATTTTATGTATTCAAGCAGCAATTTAGACAAATTTATACATCAGCATCAGTAACTTAAAGGAAAGACTCCAAGAGGAACAAAGAGCAACACAGAAAAACAGTAATCTGGTTAAAAACCTATACTACATGTTTTATCTTGAAATATTTATTAGAAGTATTCTAACTTTTAAAGCTTGAGTGATTTTACAGTCACTCCTAAATCACCTGACTGCTTGTTAAGTACTTAAGCTACCAAAGGACTGGTCAAAGGCTGCTTCATGATTTTTCACCATTCATAGTATTCATTTGAAGTGATAGATATCGATTTTTATTTCCTTTAAGGAAACATTTATAGGTAGGTTTTTAAACCTTTGCTTTTTATTGCGACTCTTTCATACCAACAACTTTTTAAGTATGCTACTAAATTCTTATTCACAATGTATTCACAATACCTTCTCAATGTTTTACTTAACAAATGTTTTGTCTTATTAGATATTCTAGTGTATTACCCATGTATGATAATTATGCAAGGGAATAAATCTTTCCAGTGAACGAAAAGACCTTTAAAGAATATCTACACTTTTCAAGAGGCGGCTGGGTCAAAAAGTAAATCTATGTCATGAACGATCCTTAGTAGTGTTTGTGAGATCACAGAGCTGCATGTGGTTTATTTGAGATTCAGCCTGTTACAACTATACTTCAAAGATGAATCTGAACCTACATATTTCATTTATCATCAAGAGATATGATTATTTTGTTTTCCTAATTTTAATGACAGTGGGTCTTCGTGACCGGATGGGCTACTGAATCAGGTACATTGGGATGGGTGTATTTGTTTCTGTCACACATACAGAGACAATACGGAAGGTGTGGAAGGATAGTGGCTCACATTTCCCCTCAGTCTGCTTCAAAACTCATTGCAGTCAGAGCCTGAGTTTACATGCACGCTATGTGGAATGCTGCTGAGTTTGTGTCTGTATGAAAACATGGGCCTTAGATCTCTCTTACTACTACTGCTACTACTACTACTCTCTTACTACTTAGCTTAGCATAAAGTTAAATGTCATTCTCTAATCACACTGCAACTACCTCTCCTAGTTCATTTTTTTATATTTTCTTTTTATTTCTTAAGTTCATAATCGAAGGCTACCTGGCCCAGTATATCTTTAGGTCCTTGTATTCAAAAACAAATAACCTGATAACTGCATTACCAGTACCATGGTCTGACTCTATCTGAGCTCGTTAAAAATGAAAGAAATATTTCCACCTTTAGAGTTGAGGGAAAAAAAAAAAAAAAAAAGATTTAAAACACTCCTTCTTCAGGAATGTACCAAAACACCCTGTCTTCCTGTTTGTGCCCCCAAGGACTATTGATTTTTTTCCAGTGCCATGGATAAGCTTGACCTGGAACAGTACTGATTGCAACTTTCTCCTCAAATAATCTGTAACTGATGGCTGAAATATTCTTCAGGGAGACCCAGGATTGAATTTCCTCTGGTGACATTAACATGTTTTCTGACATCCTGGCTATGAACTATTGCATTATGGAAAATAGCATGGAAGATCCGGAAAAATCCTCCTTTAGTCTGGTTCAAAGAAATATGTCAACCACTACTATACCCCTCTGTGTGTATGTATGTGTCTGAGGTTGACGAAGATGGCCCTGAGTGTGATGGACTAAAGACAGATTTTCTGTCACTCAAAGGAGCTCCATTCTAAAACAAGGGCATATTGTTAGAGTTTAGGCACTTCTTAGACTTGACGTCTAAGCCCCTGGCTTGCAGAGATGTAGTTTTGGACCTTGGCATCTTACGTGTGTCAATATTTATTTCAGGAACCTAAACTCCTTTGAATCTGTCCTTTACCATTAAAAAAACATAAAATATGACATAATGTAGAGTGACATAGATAAGCTTTGTTTACCTTTACTGTTTCCAAGTCTGCAGGATTTTTCAATTATTTTTACAGGAGTTTTTAATGAATCCATGAATGGATTTACGATTTTTCTCAATTCTCATCTCAAACATAAAATATGTTCTGAAAGCAAAACAAATACTCCTAGGTTCTTTAATATCTATAAGATATCTGCATAAAAATATAAGATGTAGGATTATCTAATAGTGTTATTAATACAGAACTAGAATTCACTATTGTTGTTGACAATATTACATATAAAACAATTAGAAAACCTTCTGCATTTCATTAAACATAAGAGCTTTTGATACAGGTGGCATCAGATCTCATTTCGCTTATTGATATGATGATTATTAGCCCATAACTTCAGAGCCCGTTAATATTTTAGGGGAATTGTCCACCACAAAAGCAAAATGCAATTCTCAACCCTATGTAGATTTTTAAGGGGAATGAATTCTACTCTTTTGTTCTTTCATTATAAAAAAGTAAGTAAATAAATAAAAATCTAAAATGTATTTTCACACACTTTCTCTTATCCTGATACTTTTTTCCTAGTCTCTTCATTTTACTTAAATCGTAAGAAATTATCCTTCTATTTCTAAGTTAGTTTTTCTCTTTAGAAGCTCCTAAATGTGTGCTCTGCTTTATGAGTTAGACATAAATAGCCCTTTTATTAGCAAAAGACTGGTAACAGCACCTCATTCCCTGCTCTTCTCTATCAGCAGACACCAGTTCATAATTACATTTTGAATGTACATTTGGATGAAACAAGGGTATGCGGTACTTCTTTACTCTTGGCTAGTAAAACATGTAGAACTACTGCATGTATGTTTAACTACTCAGGATCTGAAAATGATCATCAGCTCTAAAAAGCAACACTAAATTGAAGGTGTTTCATCTTTCATCAGTGAATAGATTTTAGGTGCAGGAAAATTTAGGAATCACATCACTCACTGAACTACTTATACACTAAAGAAATCTTTCAAATAACCAGTTTTCTCACCTATTGTCTGACCAATTTGAGATGCAAGAACAGGACGTAGAAGGTATACTGAGTCAAGGTAATCCATCTCATGATTCAATCATGTACATCTCAGTAAAAACTCCTCAGTTACCTTGTTTATAAAATAAATACAAAGAAAATTTTCCTATAGTTTTAAAGTTCTATGATACTTTTATTTCATTTTGCTTCATGGGGCGAAGACAAAAATTTGCAGAACTTAATGCCAGAAACGATGACCAGACAACCAGATCCAGTGATCTTGTGGCCTCCTCTCTTTTTTATAGTACAACATTTTACATTACTTGGTTTTATACACACCCTAAGGTTTTAATTAGTCCATAGTGTTTCATGATAATCTCTGGGTTACAGAGAAGAGGAGATTAAGGCCTTAGTAATGCCAAAGGAGTCTTTGATGTTAGAAAACTGACGAAGTGAGATCTGCCCTGATGATTCCCAAAAGCTGAACCACATCCTGTGTTGCAGAGGAAGTTGAAAACACCTTACTTGCAGCATGCACGCGTGCGCACGCACACACACACAAACAGCAGCAGCAGCAGCAAGATCCTTTTCATCCTAAAACTGGTTCATCCCTAAGCTAGAAACGGTCTGATCCTCAAATTTGGAGCAAATCACAGTCACCAAGAAACAAAGAAAGAAGTTTCCCTTTACTAACTCAGAACATAGTTTTGAACCATCTGTCACCCCCATATCTAATTATGATCAATCTTTGATAGAGAAAGACGTACAGATAGAAATACCCCTGAGAGTTCCCATCCTCTTTTGTAGATTCAACAGATAGATAGTACAGCTGAAGTATCAATCTTTCTAGATTCAGATAAACACAAACACTGTAGATAAGTACACTATGTATCTAGTGCAAATGAATCTAAGCTATCTTAAGGTCATGCTGAGACTGGAAGCAAAGTAGCCACGTCAACATAACTACTTAGCCAAAGCATAATACAGTTCAGCAATGATGTGTCTGTGTTGCTTCCAGAACCCAGAGCACAATTTCTGCTCAGCATTTTGCAGATGTGTAGATCTACCACCTCATCTGGAGTTAGACTGAAAATCTTAATCAGAATCCTGCACTGTAAGGCGACCCATCCCGCTATACATGCTTCCTACTATTTCAGGTCACGCAAGGGAGAACAGAGAGATATTAAACACACTCAATATCTGGCAGCACAGCATCTCCTTTGCGTTATTAAAAAACGTTTTCTCCCTTCTTCTTGACAAAAACAACTTGCTGGATACTTTTTTCTAACACTCAATAGGAAGGATTGAACTCCTCTGTCTCTAGAAAATCTCTATGACCGGATTGCATCCAATATCACTGTGTATTCAACATCAGGAACATAGAAGTGATTTTGTATATAGCTATGCCTTGTCTTTTGAAAAAGTCTGAGCAAAATAAGCATATGCTATTTAATTACATTATTTTCCTTCTTGTTCTTTTTTTATAGTGGAAAGTGAATATAATTTAATCATGAGCACTACCATCCTTTGCTTCCTCTCACAATTAATCCTCTTTTACCTGTATCTTTTTTACAGACAACTTGAGAACTTACTGGATCTGTTCCCACCTGCTGGAAAATCTAGTCATGTCTACTAGCCATTGCTCATTTAAAACAAATTAAAACAAGAAGAGCAAGCCATGTTAACTTCCTTCCTTCCTTGGTCCCTTGAGGAAAAGCCCTTACAGCATTGACTGTGGGTCTTATTTGACTGACTTTTGCACTTTTGATTGGTCCTTGGATACACAGTGAGAAGATATTTCCTGTGTTGTAGAATGTAATAAGAGCAACAGATTTTACCCTGAGCCATGAGCTGAACAAGAGAGGAAATTGGAATGCCTTGCAGTAATTAATCATTGTACGATGAGACTTGTCAAATCCCTTTCTAAAGCTGATACTGCTGTCAATAACTAGCCAGTACATCACCATCTGTGATTGCTTAAAATATCAGCATGTACTAAGATCAACATATTTTGCACTTCCTTTTGTTTTTTATTTTCCAAATATAATTATCTTAAGTACTATATATGCCACAGTGCTTGCCAGATGACAGTACTGCTGGCGTCAATATCTAAAGTAAATGATTTTTGCCCATAGTAAGTATTCAACAAATCCCCTGAGCCGTGAAATAAAGTACCAGCTAAATTACATTTGTATCTAGTCTAAATTCCAGTGGTAAGGAAAATTTATCACTGAATGTTTGTACTTAGGATGTTGGCTTATGCTTGAATGAGAAAAGAAAGAAGTATGTCAGAGTAGTTTATGTCATGCTTAAAGTTAAAATAAATAATAGCTGCCAGATTTTCAGCTGATGTGAAAGAAAATTATTCCATAATTTTCCAGTGTTGTTGGATTTTGGTCACATGCCCAAACAGACCTGAACCTAAATTTTGTATTTAATATATGTTTTGTTTTGTTTAGTTTTTTAATTTTATTTAAATAACTGCAAACAGTAGCACCATCAGCTTCCTCCAAAAACTGCTAACTTGTTCTTTTTTTTTACTGAATGTCTGTGTGCTTTGTGGGATAGGGTAAAAAGTCATAAGGTAAGGTTCAGTTTACTGTGATACTATATCTTACTTAACAACACAAATTAGAAATTGAGTTTTCTCTATTTCAGTGAATTAGATGACAGTTCATTGTGATGGTTGCATACCCTGTGTGGACACATAGTCCAATCTGCTGTTGTCTTCAGCCAGAGAAATCTAAAATGTTAAAATACAGACTAACAAGGAGGATACTGCCTGCAGTAAATTATTTGCATAGTACAGTTTTTGAGAGATCCAGTGAAGGCTAAGGAATAGCATTCCCTGACTGACCCAGTGTATGACATAGCCAACTTTCTGCAGGTCCAGAAAAGAATCCTCCCACAGTTGACTATTCAGGCTTTTTGATGTGTTTGAACTGCACAGAATGCAAGATGCATTAAAATAAAAAAAATAAGAAAGATCAAGGAGAACTTTCCACATGATGTATGTAAAACAATGCAAAACTGATGCAATGGTGCGTCTATCTCTGAAAGACATTAACATTTGCATAATAATGATCTTTAAATGATTGATTTTAATGCAGCCTCACTGTGCAATTGCATACCTAATTTGTAAAATTAGTATAATTTTGGTCAAAAGTACAAGGAAATGCAAGTCCCAGAGAACAAAAAAAGCAGAAAGGAAGAAAGTAGTCATTAGCTTGACAGTTCCCTAAATTACCCAAATGCAAGAACTTTTGAAAAATCAGATAAATGATTACATAATAGCCTTGTTTAACTCCTAATTATTGTACCATTACTTCCCCTCATTACTTCCATCAGCTGGATGTTAACATTATTATGGAGCAAAAATTTTATCTTTTATATATACCGATGGACTTAAACAGCTTCTCAGATGATAAAAGAATGCTACACAGTAGTCACCTGCAGAAGTTGCTTATGGTAGTTCTTACACCTGAGTCAAGTAGGCATTTCTACTGAGATAAAGTATCATAAGGTAAGGATTTGCTTTTCTTCAGGTAGAACAAGTTTATTTTCTGGAAGTCTCACATCCTGAGTGAGATCTCAAACCATTATGGGAAAGGGAGAGGGCACGATCACCCTTCACCATTTTTCTAGGAGAATAAGACCTGTTCTGTTTAAGGGCAGACTTTTGCATTCTTTTCCAGACAGTTTATCAAACCCTTATGGCTGTGTGAAATAAAATGCCTAATCTGAAGAATGCAACACTGAGGTTTCACACACACCCATGACCCTCACTTTTCCCTGATTAAAGAGTACTAATAGGTTTCTGTTTCAAATGCCCATATTCTGGTTCTTTCAGATTCCATTCTAAGTTAATTACCTAGTCATAGGCACTGTACAAGAAACTTACTTAGCCAACTCCCAGTCATGTACTTCAAGGTTACAGCTGCATGCCTAAAATATGGACACTGTGCAATTTTTGTTGCAGCATCCAAGTCCTTTGCATTGTAGTGGCCAACAATGCTTAAGGTGTCCTTATTTTCATGAACTATGACTTTTGGGAGGATAGGGACATCATGATGATAGAGTATGAAGAGTCCTGTTACAGAGGATGGGAACAGAAGACCTTGTCTATAGGTTCTGGCTGTATAAAATGATGTAGTCACATTTTCTGTACTTGCTATGTAAAATATTTGCAGGTAGTGAGCATTGCCTTGCTGCTTCCTGAAACTTTCCTCATCTTATTCCATGTAAATATTTGGAAAACCCACTACATTGTTTCCTGCAGTCTCGATGTGATGTGAGCTATCATATGAATAAACCTGTCATGCAGTACTGCTCCTAGGTCTACTAATTCCCAAAGGATCACAAGAAACCCAGGATATGCTTACCATCAGTTATCCAAAGTTAAAAAATAAACTCCTGTGGTGCGGTGAACTATTACCTTGTTCACCTTTCCAAATATTTGCACCACTGACAAACACAGCAACTCTCAATCTTCTTCTTTATTTTTTTCCCCATTTATTTTCTATTTTTTTTTCCTGGTCATTTATACATAAATATTATAAAATAGATTAGGGTAATAAAAAAATGTCTACAGGACTTAGCTCCACACTCAAGCACTCAGTGATAATTCCTTGTTTACATGCCAGGATCTACGAGATAACCTTGTTAGTATTTTTTTTTTTTATTGGCCACGTGTGCCATGGCACTGTGTGCCATGTTAATTCTGCATCACTCTATTTTTTAACCAAAAGTTATATCATGCTTTACAGAAATGTAAGTATATTGCATTAACACCATTACACTTAGTAACCAAAGGAGTAATGTCACAGAAAAAGAAACTTACTTTGATAGTACCTACTTTCTATATACTTAAGCTGACTGTCATTCATTCCATAATCCCATATCAGTTGATTATTTATTTTATTTTATTTTATTTTATTTTATTTTATTGCCTGGGATCGATGTCATGCTGACAACCCTGTAATTACGCGTGTTGTCTCATTTGGTCTTTTAAGCAGTGGCACAGTATTGTTTTTGTTAAAGCCTTCTGGAATTTCCTTAGTGTTCTTGCTAATCAACATCCTGGTATACACCAGCTGAATATGTGCTGATTTACCACTCAGCAGTAATTTATTTCTGTAATCCATTTTACAGAAGTTTCCAGGTAAAGAGAATCTTGGCCATCCTTGTGTGACTGATCTTTTTTTAAGTTGAAAATTTATGAATAGGCACTTTAAATTTTAACAGTGGCCTCTCTGAAATGAGAATAAATCTTCAAAACCCTTTTCTTCTATAATTTTAATGAAAAAAATCCACATATGTATCTATGTAGTCACATTTTTTTTATGTATTTCTATATGTGTGTTGAAACACATGAAACATATTTGTGGTTATAATAATTTTGGCAGTGCCTTCTCTAAAAAATGACTAAGCACCGTAGGACTAGTAAATAGATCTAAGCAGGTGGCGATGAGGACTCCACATCTATACAGCACATCAGTCAGCTGTTACACTGACATGTATGACTCATGCAACTGACAGTTATGTCCCTGTTAGGAGTTGGAGTGCATTTGGTGTGCAATGACCACAGAATTTTTTCTCTGAAAGAAAAAAAAATCCAATTGCATGCACCAAAACTGTTCTACAACACAAACAAATCACAGCAAATGTTTTGGTCATGGAATTTACATCCAGTTGCAGTCTTCTCAGCCAAAATGATAATGTACACACCCATTGACAACATTTTGTTCTATTGAGAGTATTTCTCATGTGAAACTTTATCTAGTTTCTATTTCTCACATTTCAATTGACATTTTAGATTATTTTATAATAGAAGCAAATGATGTTGCATCACAAATGGAATTAATTTTACTACTATGCATCTCTATTACTAGTTTATAGGAGAAAAGAAAAACCTAAAATTCATTCTCAGAATTTCAACTTTGCACCACCTCTAATGTCTTAAAAAATGTACAATGTCCTCTAAAAATTGTTTATTATTAGAAAAGTGGAAAAATATGTTATTGAATGTAAATATGTTTTTGATAACAGATAAAAACTATTTACTATACAATTAATATTTGGATTTCAGCATGAATACGCATATTTTAAAACAATTTTTTTTACAAACTAAGCATCTATTTAGATTTGAAATTATTCTGAATATGATATTTCTTACTATCCAAATACATTAACATTTCTTGAACTAAACAAAGAAATAAGATAGAAAACTACTATTACTTTTAAGATTCTTAATGGAGTTTTTATTATTATTGTTGTTGCTATTATCCTAGATATTATGCATCCATTATCAAGAGCTAGAGTGTGAATAAATACTGTAGTAAAAAAAATCTTAAGCCTTGTATTTAAAATGAATATAAACATAAAGCTGGCAAAATTAACCAGTGATGCATGAAGAACTTATATGTTAAACTCTACTTTTATGTTATTATATATTCATTAATTAAGAAGCAAACACAAAAAATGTATAAAGTTGATGAAAGGTTTACTGACCTAGTGACCTATCCTAGCCTCAAGGATTAGTACAGAAACTGTGTGTGACTGCAAATTATTACACCAACCTTATTAGGATAATGATTTTCCACCTTCCACGGTGTTACATTGTTATCCATAAGCTCCCAAAGGTCCTTAAGCTTGTTAATAACCATTATAGATGTGCAATGAAGTGAATCAAGACCAAAATGAACTCACCTGAGCCTAAATAGATTAACCCTGCTCAAGACTGATGATGTCCGTATAAATTCATCTGGATTTCTTCCTATCAGCAAATGGAAAAGTGAAATAAAGTGGTAAGACAAGGATATATTTCTATGTTCTTTAAAAAAATAACTTCAGGAAAACATGCGTGAGACAAATTTATGAATTACCCTTTAACTGTAAAGGAAGATCTCTCTCCATATTGGCGATATAATTGAGCTCTTAGATTATATTGTATGAGGATTCAGTATTTAGAACTCTTCAGTCCTACTCACAGACCGAAAGTTTGTAAACTGACTGCAAAAATGTGAATTAAACACAGCTGGTTACTTTCTGTGCTAGTTTGTTAGCTAGACTCAAAAAAAATTATTGATGGGAAAAAATGAATCATCATCACATTGAAAATAAGGATACAGGAAGCAATTGTATGAAATTATAGACTAGTTTTATATTACTGAAGACAGAAAAGAAATAATTTGATCTATTATAAAGGGAAATGCTATAGGATAGTCTGCTAGGATTCAAAAGAGTTTTCACCAGAAAGGTGAAAATTACAAAACTATGCCATCAGTAGGATCTTACATATATTTTATATATTATTTTCTATTTCCACATAAAATGGATGTGCAGATATAGCATTTTTCAGTTCAGAGAAACATACCAAATAACAAACCAAATAATATAACTTCTAACATACCAAATCTCAGGTTTATTATTACTTTACTACGTGTAGTTGCAGAATAAGAAAGAAATGACTTTTAAAGTGAAACATGAAAGTGAAAAACTATTGAATTGTTGAAAAGAACAGTGAAGAAAGAGTAGTTTACAATGGAGCTTAGCTGAACTGGAAGAGAAGATAGGATAAATTCCCATCTTGATGATATCTAAAAGACATGACAGGTAGACTTTGCAAAGTGTAATATAAGCACCAGAAGAGAGAGATAAGTATGGTAGTCCCCCAAAACAAAAATAGAAAACAAACAAAACCAAACCAACCAAACAAGCAAACGGTCAGTAATCATTCAGGAAACCATTCTCCACGACAGGTTAGATAGTAGCATCAGAGAGGCAGTATTTTTTCAAAAATAGGTAAGATTTAGCCATTCCTGGATATAAGCTGTATGTACTATACAAAAAAAAATAAATAAATAAATAAGAGAGATAACTTGGGGATAGAGTTATAGAGTATAGAGTATAAAGTATAGAGTTATATTAATCTATTGTAATGGAGAGGGAGGACTAACATGATCTGGGAAGAAAGGCAAGATAAGAATTTTCTATGTCATGGTCAATACCAGAAACGTTCTTTAAGAGAAGTAAGGGATGAGGAAGAACCACTGCAGTGATGAGACTGAGCATGAAAATGAATATAGAACTGGGTTTTTAGACACCAGATCTAAGGAACGAAAAGAGAAAGTGCTCAAAAAGAGAGACAGACAGAGCACTTTAGAACTATTAAAGGATCTCTGCAGAGATGTATTACCTGTAGTCTTTCATATTGGATGACGTGTATCATATTTGCCCAGAGTGAGAGATAGGTAGACCACCATTTTCCTTAACAGCAAAACTCTACCATCAACAAATGTTGCACAAGTGTTGTAGTATGTTTCAGTTTTGATAGGGGTCAGGCGACCGGAAGATATCGCGATGTACGGGAAGATGGAATTCCTCCCCCTT
>JAWLRI010000172.1:766722-790881 GCA_034781795.1 Crypturellus tataupa | reverse complement strand
CTCCCCCTTATGACATAAGCGGACGGAAGTGACGTGTAAGCCTTCGATATATAAGCACGTGTTATCTATCAATAAACGACCATTTGCCACCTGCCTCATTGGTGTCCGGGTGCAGATGGTCTGAGTGACCTTGGGCGGGTCGCTGAGCCGCTTTCTGAGCTAGGCCGTCACACTGATGTGAAAGGCGACACACAAGGTGGAGAATCCAGACAGACAATCTGAAGCACATCTACTGCCTTCCAAACTGTCCTTCTTGAAGATTTGTGTTATATTCTGTCTCTTTTGCTCTTTCCTTATTCATATGAGCTGTTGAAAAAAGACAGTTTTGGAATGATATTTGTCTAAGAACACAAGCCCTCTGATTTTCATTAATGAGTTGAAACCTTCTCAGCATCAGAAGGAAAAGTGTCAGCTTCAGAGGTACCTCCTGCTACAAGCGATTCTGCAGGCTTTGCTTGAGCAGCTGCAGTTTTTCTCTCCTCGTGCTTTGGTTGTTTCTTAATCATTCCCTCATTTATGCTTCCTGTGCATAGGAAGCATATCTTCCTTTAATATTCTTATTAAGATGATTAATAGACAACTTTAGCCTTTGTTTCTACACCATCACCTTTTCTTTGTGTCATTTCCTGTTTTGTCTGTATAGATCAGAGTTATGTGATCAGCGCTATCACAGATATCAACAGATACAAATTTGGATAGTACAGATAAAATAAGATTACACTTTTGTAAAACTTACATCTTACTTCTTAAGCCAAATATTTTTTCATGAACATTTAAAAACTCGAAAACAATGCCAAATCTCTGATGACTTTCAGACATCCATGGAAAGGTCATTAAGCATAAGATACTTGAACTAATTAAGCAGAAGATCAAAAATGATGCAAAATCAAAATATTCTCCCTCCTCCAAAATATAGTTATTGTGAATTCTGACTTTTATAGATTTTTTTGTTTGTTTTAACTCATCTGCCTCACAAAGAGTACAGATATTTCCTCACTTGCTTTTTCCCCCTGGGCCGCAAGAGTCCAGGCAGATGTATGTAATAAATTCAAAAATATTTATCTGCACTGCAGATGAAAGGTTGAACAACAGTCCAGTTATAAAGCTTAAACTTTTATACCATGCAAAAGTCTGTACTATATTTTACTCCACATTTGAAGATCCAACTAAAGATACTAATATCAGGACATTGTATCAAAAGAATTAAAAGAAGTGTTTCAGCAGTTGTTATTTGAATACTTTCAAACAACTTATACAACTGTCTCAATCACAAGAATTTCCCTATTTCTTACAGCTTTGATTTTTTTTTTTTGTTAGTGTAATATATCACCATTTGACAAGAATGCTAAAGGTAATATTCCTATCTACTAACTGAATTGGATAAATTACAGTAACAGGGAAAATGAATAAAGAAAACTTTAAAAAAGTGATTTTTATTTGGACTATATACAATTTTTTTTTTCAGGAGATATTCTGAACTTTGGAATGTATCAGAGCAGATTTTGAAAAGTTTTTTAAGGTCTTTTGGTCCTTTAGTCCAAGATTGGCAGTTTAATTCCTGCAAACTTGTATTAATATAGTACACTGCTGTCCTATGTGGAAGCATAACTGCGTAAGATTGATTAGGAGAAGATTAGAATATTGTCCATGAGGTTAGTTGATTGTGCAGGAAATCCAACACATTTTTTTTTTAGGGAACATAAATATGTACAAGCTAGACTTTTAAAAATGCTAGTTGTATTCAGATAGCTAGAATGTTACTATTCAGAATTCTTTTTAATACTATTTTTAAAAGCAGCTTCTGTAATGGTTGCCCTCTATGCAGAAGACGATTGTACAGTCAATCTCCACAGAAAACTTTTGAGGCTCTTTTAATAAATGTTCTATCAATCTTTAGCAGCCAGAGCAGGTGATAATTGCAAACTAGTTAGGAAAAAAGCAACTTGGTTAATGATGAAGATAAATATTGATCTGCTTTTTTAACATTCCCTTTGTACTAATAGACTTTTATTTCATGAGCACATAAGCAATCATGTTAAAGTGATGGCAGCATAATGGAATACTGGCATATTCATTCCTTGAAGTTCCCCAAACAAAGACAAAACTAAGGTGTTTACTCTGATATTTATTTAATAATGTGAGCCCTGACTGGACTTGAGTCAGCCTCAAGTATTTCATAGCACATCAAGTTTCATTTGAAATGGAGCAGGATAAATGTGCTTTCAGGCATTGTATAAATAGTGAAACTGTAACACACAATATTTCTTTAAATTAGCATAATGTTAATAATTGATGGGGGAGGGGATTTTTTGCCTAGCATAAAAAAAGGATATTTCTCAATATGTAGGAAAAAACAAGTTATGTGCAAAATATACATTGCAATAATCAAGATTCAGAACTTTCCCCAGATATCCGAAAAAGACTTACAAAATGTTTCAATGGTATATTGATAAACATTGTTTTTCCTAAGCTTTTTTTTTTTTTAACCAATATATGTATCACGCAATCATATTCCCATTAGAGTCCTTATTTTACATGCCATAGTCAACCATTCTGAAAGAGCTCTGATGCTTCATACATCCACTGTAAATCTTTTGTTGTGGAGGGTTTTCCTGCCTCTTTCTGAGCATTTACAATTTAAACTTCCTCAGATTAATCAAGGTTAGTCAAGTCAATCCAAGGTAAATTTGGAAAATAAGGCAATAATGACAGTTAGCAGAAGATAATAGTAAACAATTGGTGATAGAATTTGTGTTCAATGGATAAAGAAGTGACAGACAGTGAAGTACTGTTGCATAGGTGCAGCTTGGCTCATTACGATTCTTTTAAATACTATGTTCACTCTAGGAAATACTGGAAAATACAAACATAGGAAATAAACGTATACACAAACATAATCATGCTACACTTTTTATGCTTAGAATAAGTATGTGTATGTATAAATCATATATAGCATATATATGTAGACGCACCTCAGCAGGGGTTTGGACTAGATGAGCTCTAGAGGTCCCTTCCAACCTCAACCACTATGTGATTCTGTGATATACAAGCATATATATATATATGTGCATATATGTGTATATAAGCATATTATATATATGTATACATTAAAAATAGACCCTGACATCATTAGAATTAAAAGTTAATGACCAGTGTAGGTATCATTTTACAGATTAATGATTATTTAGTGATTACGGAAAAATAGTGTCAGACAAATTGGGACAGTTTGAAAGCACTTGGAACTGCCTTTGGGAACTAGTTTCCAGAAGTTATGATACACGGAAACAGTTCTTTTAGTGTATAACAACTGTGGTCATCAAGTAGAGGTGTAAAAATGAATTCCAAAAGCAAAACACTTTTCAGAGATAACTGGTAGAACAAACAATCTAATACATTTCCTTGCTGTCTTTTCACCCAGTCTACACATATGTCTACCCTCATCCAAAATGCTCCTGTTTACCGACACCTAATACTCTTCTTTAAGAATATTCACCATCTCATATAACACTGTAGGCAATTTAAAATAAACCTGCATATCCATTAAAGGATGCAGTTTGGATTTGCATTTTGGACAGTGCTTGTCCAAACCAGCCTTGCAATTGTGGACCATTCTTCAGGTTAAGCAGGTTGGACAAAAGCAGTGAAACTAGATCCATGTGAATTAAATTCTTTGTCAGTTTCCACAGCAGGACATTCAGAGAGGAGACACAGTTCTATAACATCCAAGTAAGATGTAACAATGAATTTCAACCTACATCTTTTACAAAACCATTAGCATTATTTGATGACAATTAAGTCAAGATGAACCTATTGTTTCTTTACAATTTTGTATCTTCTAAATTCACTCTGTAGTGAAGTGAAAGGTGTCTGGCATTTTGTAAATGCAGTTAAGCCCCAAACATATTTAGGCTGACAAATTATGACATTTTTGTTTTAAAGAAATATATATGTGCACTTGTGTTTCTATACACAAAAGTACAAATACTTGACCAATATTTAAATGTGTTACTGGATTTATCAGGACTGGTGTTAGATGTTTCAAAGAAGTCCAGCTGGTATCCATTGCATATCCACCAGACATGAATACTTTACTACTGCAATACTTTAAGCTCTGCAGTCAGTACTGTGCTATAGCACTGACAGATAAGGACTTATACTTGATGTCAGCTGTTCTCTGACTGCCAGCTCCATGGCAGATTTTGCTAGGAATGACTTTCATGTGCACTGACAACCAAAATATAGTGAACAATGTTGTTGCACTTCTGAGATGAAAGTGAAAGGACTATGTGTGAAGTGCCAGTCAGAAACAGCAGAATATGAATACACATTACTTATTGTCACTTACAGATACAAGATACTTTTAAAGATTAGATTGATAACTTCATCAGTAGAAGGGAGGGGTAACCTTCACAAAGATATTTCCTCATTTTTAAACAGAAAAGAGTCAGGAAATAGCACATTGTAGGGGTTAACTTCAATAACCCCAATGAATAAGTAGTGAGTTCTACCCCTGAAGTCAGCAGGAAAATGTTATCACACCATCCCATATACATGCTCCTCAAACATGGAAAGCTATCATCTTGACAGATATGCACCTAAACTTATCTCAGATCTTTTGCTGGTTCAAGCAAAGACTTTTGAATTCCATAATCTTTATTCGGGATATTCCATAGAAAATTTGAATTATACAGAAGTGAAAATAAAGTCTCTAACCTGGAGCAAGTAAAGACAGCAAAATTAGTTTTTCAAATTTTTGAAAATATTAGAATTTTCAAGATTAATTTAACCCTTTAATGCACAAAAGAAACAGTAGTATAGAGAACTATGACTTCAGACTGAATGTAGAATAAAAAAAATGGAAAAGTTTGTTTCTTTAACACATTTAAAAAGATCGTTGAAAGCTCAGAGAGAGATAAAGAAAAGAGGTATAGGAATGCTTCCAGTTCTAGAATTCTTCCAAATGTGTTACTTTACATAGCTTCAGGAGACTAACAGTCGCAGTACATAATACATAAAAGAATTTCTGACTACATTAATGCACCTAAATAGCTTAATATGACTGCAGAGGTCACTATTGAGTATGCATGAAGGCAAATTCAAATCTTTATTGTAAGTTCAAGTCTGTAGGGATTTGTAACTCTCACATTTTTCCCTGACTTCATTCAGATTGTGCTATTTTTACTGAAATTGACCATTTTTTATAAAATATCAAGCCTGCAGATTTCCATGAATCATGGGAAATTTTAGTCCAAATGGTTAAAATTTTTAGAAAGTATTATAATTCAGTAAAAGGGACATACAACTAAAGAGTAATAGATATCTTGCTATAAAAAAATGCTGTTAACTTGAACTCATATTGATACATGATTACTTATATGTGAGAAAACTCGCTGGTTTCACTCTCATGAATACATTGCTCGGAATCCAGTTTTACAGGAATATTTTTATGATCTAATACCTGAAAATAATTTTTTTACCTCCAGATCTTTCTTCTAGTACCATGATACAGCCACACTCCTAATGCATGTATTCCTTTGAATTCATTTCTAATAAAGTATTCCTCAAACCCCTGATGGCTCATGTCACCACACCTCCAACCATCATGAATGACCTCCACTCATTATCCTTCTTCCTAGACTCTTTTTTGTTTTGGTTTTGGGTTTTAAGTGACTGGTAATACCCACAATATGTCTAAATGGCTATTGCCTCTTCATAACCCACTCCTTGCATCTTTAAGACATCAGCAAAATCTACATTCTGGCTGAGCTTCTTCCTCTGTCATATTTCTTGACCAAATTCAGGTTAAGAACTGACTTACTTTCTTGCCTGATGATCCAAACATTACTTCATCTTCACATTATTTCTTCTCTTCTGAACAGTACTGCCACTGATTCTTATGTAAGTCTCTTACTCCATGTTTCTGTCATCTGCCACACACAGAAAGTCTGCCAGTAACGCATGGGAGTTAGCATCTCTCATTTGTTTTCCAGCATTTCCATCTTTATTATTCATGCCTTGAGCTTTATCTTTTCTCATTCTTTTTCCTTCATTTTACTTGAAGCCCGGGCTCAACTCTTGCTAAAAGTCCTGCTCTCTTGTTTTTTACTGTCCACAATTTCTCATTTCTCAGTTTATTATGCTCTGCCACTTACACTCTCCTTCATATTTTTCTCAATATTTTCTAACATTTTTTAGGTACTGGTATCACATGATCCACTTCCAACTCTCTCCTCTCTGTTTTGTCTTCTTTCTTCATTAACATGCTTTTAATGTTGTTCTTAATTAATTTCTTTTTTTTTTTTAATGTTCTTTACTTTTCTCCATCCTTGATTCACTTGCCTATTTCTTCTAATCCAAGTCCTGTTTTCCGACTGCCACCACTGGCTCATTCCTGCACCTTTTGCCTCTGCTGTTGCTCGCACAGCTCTCATTAACAAATTTTGTAAGAAATAGCTAATAATTAGGCTATCTTCTCCAACACAAATTCATTTTCTCCTCCCATTCTTAAACTTATTGAGTGAACAGGTCTATTTCTGGCCTAAACTGGTCTGTACTCTACTACCTAGCAGATCTCACACTCCCTGCCCATGTTATCTTTTCTCATTTTTGGCTCACTCTTCCAACCTCCATTTGTTTCAGCACAGGAGCTTGACAATTTATTTTAAATGCTGAATGACAGAAAACAACAAATCCATTCCACATTGTTATTAGTGATTCAGTACTTTTGCTGATCTTTTCTGAATTAATTCTTATTCTTATTTATTTCTTTTTTTCTTCTCCTTTTTCAGTTCTCCTCTGATTCCTTCCTCTTGTAACTTACTCTCTTTCATGTAACTGAAAAATGGTTTTGATCTGGTTGCCTACCTAATCCATTCACCTCCCAACTCTAAGGTAGGTGAGCTTTCTCTACTACACTCAAATATAAATGCATTTCTATCCTACATCCTCTCAGTTAAATTCCCATCTGTTTAAAAGAACACAAACCAATCTCAGCTAAGTGCTTAATGTCATCCTCCAACCAAACCTTAGAAATAGTATTCACCCTTCTCATTATTTAAACTACAAATTATCTTTAAACATGAAAAAAGAAACAACCAAACAAACAAAAATTCTCTGTTCTCTTACAACTACCCTCTATACTTTTACTCAGGTTCTTTTATTTTGCTATATATGGTCTGTTAGCATGTTGTTTCTTAAAATATTTATTAAATATGATACACAAACTCATAATAATTTGACCTCTCAATGCAGTAACCAATATTTCTTCAAAATATCACTTGATATTTCTTTAAAGAATCACAGAATGGTTGAGGTTGGAAGTGATCTCTAGTTATTACCTAGTCCAATCCATCTACTCAAGCAGTGTCACCCGCAGCACATTACACAGAATTGCATCCAGGTGGGTTTTGAAGATATCCAGAGAAGGGGACTCCACAAGTTCCCTAGGCAGCCTCTTCCAGTCCTCTGTCACCCTCACAGTAAAGAAGTTATCCTGAGACAGTGATGAAATGTCCTGTGTCTCAATTTTTACACATTACCCCTGTCCTATCACTGGTCACTACCAAGAAGGTGAATAAGGAAAGAAGAATATTTATTTTCTTTGAGTTTAATTCAGGATCCATCAGACATTAAACATTCTGAGGAAAACCCATGATCAGATGCTGGGCAGCGACATAAATGGACTTAAAATCCTAACAATAATTATTATGATTTGTGTTGTGATTAAATGAAATACTGGACTTGGTTAGGTAAAAAGATTCTGGACTTTTATTACTGATGATTTTTAAGAAAAATTAACATAAACATAACAAGGAGAGTCTATTCCTTCTTCTATACTGTGGGAAAATGCTAAACGATCTCTTGGATCCTGTACTACCTTATTTCAATGATGGTTAGTATTTTTACAATAAATCAGTGATTTGTTCATGATTAATACATTTTTCGTGAGATACATCATCATTGTTCTTCTTTTATCTTTGGTAGTGGCTGAGGAAATTTATGACAATACACTAAATATGTAAGTCCCTTAGTCTTAGACAGAATAGAAAGTAATAGAATGTTTATAAGGATCTATTTTCCCTCAGGATAACAGTTATGCTAGAAAAATGCTATAACTGTTGAGGAGATTTTTTTTCAAGTTATGTAAGGAATGACTGCATCCTCAACAATGAAATGCTTTTGTTCCCAAAATAAAATATTCCTAAGTAACACTTTTTACATCAGAGAAAGTCATGTCTTGAAAGAACTATCCTCCTATACATAGTTTTTTTTTTCTTTTCCCTCTAGCTTTACTCAGAATCTCAAAGTTGTTCACAGTACCATATTCTCGCGAGGTTTCACTCCTCCTATTTCTCAGCGATGTAGTAAATGTGAAAGTTGACCCCTTAGGTCTTAAATAGGTGCCCTTTGCTTTTATGCTAGTCATGAAAATCACAATTGCTGTAATAATATGCTCCTAGCAGTAGTCTAGCAGCTGTCTAAATTTACAAGGTCAGTTCTAGCACAACCTAAGCCAAACTTTTTAGAGACCTTGGGGTCAGGTTTCAAATAACTGCACATTCCTGCTCTAACTAAAAGCAATCCCTGAGACTCAGCACACTTTAAAGATGAATGTTCATCTCTTCTCACACTTGAAACTTCAAAGTCCCAATTACAACTGGGCTGACATGGGCTGTTTCATGATACTTCCTGTGCAAAGTGCTACCACTCTGCACTTTGTATTTCTAATACTTCTGTTCTCACTGGCCAATTTCTTTCTGGCAACACAAAATTCAATACCAGGCTCCCTCTGATTCTTCCTTACACTTGTTAAAAGCAATTATTGTTAGCATATATATTTGAACTTTGATTTCTGATTCCAGGTTTGTTTAGATTCTTTACGATAGCTACATTAATCATGAGTTATTGAGTTATCTCAGAGTCAAAATTATTGGAAACACCTGGACAGAGGGAAAAAAAAAAGTAACACTACTAAAAAAAAAAAGCATTAAGCTCAAGATAATACTGCTATAATATTATTGGTATGTGATTTGCTTTCAGGGAAAGTTAAAGTTCACCCTAGCAACAGTGAAGTTGCTCAACTTTATTTCAATTTTCAGTCAGTTATTAAATACTTTTATATTAGATAAACTAAAGTGAAAAATGACTGATGAAAATGACATTTCTTTTGTCACAACTTCCCTTCCTTAAGTGGGGTAATTTGGAGTTATATTTCTATGTCTAATAAAATTTTCATTATTCTTTATCTAACATCTACATTTGATTTTTTTTTAAATCTTGCATGATAGCTCTATCATACACAAATACCTTGGTTAATTCATTAAAATTCTTAGTCAATATATGGCATAAAAGAAGAACAATCACAGTATCATCACAGTTCTTAAGAAAAACTATAAACAAATAGGATGGATGGAATGAGATAGGTATGAGGGGAGGAAAGAAAAGGATTTCTTATGTAAAACAGCTACATTTTTTCTTTTTTATTTTAGTGCAATGCTATTTCACAGAATAAAGAGTAATGATAAAGTTTGGTCTGCAATGGTCACTTAAGAATTAACTATGACACTTTTATAAGCCATGTTTTAAAAGATGTGAAGACTTACAGTGTATTTAAAAAACAAGGTAAATTTGACTGCAAAAAAAAAGTTCATTTATGTCTTGGTATTAACCTGCAATGTAGAAATTGTTTGTCCTTTATACTAAAAAAAAGTTAGTGAAATCATTCCCAGTAACTTAATATCTTACATGGTTTATACTAAAATGGTTTGTTCTCTTTTCAGGGATTTACCTTAATGATATCATTCCAAAGGAGTCTGTTTTAGATCAAACTAGGTTAAAGATCATGACTGTGAAAGAATGATGTCACTTAGATTCCGTTACTAATAAAACCAGGGGTCATTTTGAGTACAGAAACAGATTGATATTCATGCTTTTTTTTTACCTCTAATACTTTTAGTCATACATTAAGAAGTCATACATCAAAAAAGTAAGATCGAGCTCTTTCCAGCATAGCAGAGAAGTACATCAACATCACATTTACATTTTTAGCACTCTAAAAGATACCCCAATAATCATTCAAAACTGTTGAAACAAATAAATGAAATCATCCTGTCTAGGAGATCCTACTCATTATATTTTATTCAAAAAAATGAGATGTAAAATCACAAATTTATTATATTTATTCTATTGTTCCATACAAATGTACTCAGTATGGTCAGTACAACAAATAGGAAATGTATAAGTGAGTGCCAGCTAATGTAAGATTGAAAGGTAAAAAAAATGCAACTCATTACAGTGGTTCAATAGTGACTCCTCTCTTGTCTTATCTATTTTTAATTTATAGCTCGCTGAACTGTGCTTGGCCTTTAACAGAATTATGTGAATTTCACTTATTCCTTGAGAACAAGGAAGTTTTAATGAAACTAAATTAAAACAATAATAGGTAACAGACTTGCAATGAAAGACTGCAATATATATATATTATTTTAATAAGAAACTATAGAAGTATGAGTAGATACAGGACTATTTGCCACTTTTGGATATTCACACTATTTACATCAAATGGCCATTTGCAGTGAAAGGACTAAGAAATCAAACAAATCTTCCCATTAACAATCCAATGTGCAAAAGGAAAAAGAGATACAGATGATTTATTGTGTGATGAAAATAAAAACAAACTATCTAACTATCACGGAATATGTTCTGATGACTTAGGATCCCACCAGCAAACTCCTGTTTCCCTGAGTTTATGATTAAAGTCAGAGAAAATTAATTGCAAAAAGCTCAGAAAAGATTCAGAACTAAATCATCTTCCTCACCTGAAGTTTTAGTTTGCTGATATCATGATAGCCCATTTCAAATGTTTAATTGTAAATTTAGTGTTTTTCAAGATTTCAATTACTTCTCTATCTAGAAGTAGTATCAGTAGGAACCACTAGATTGTAGTATTACAGACAGTGCAATGACTTCTCTTATTCGATGTTGAATGTTGAAGGGGTAGCTCTTAAAAAAGCTGCTTTTCATTAACTATGATGCAACTGTATGGCTGTTCACATCTATTTGTGATGCTCCTTTCTGTATTCCTCAATATACATCATTCATAGGTACAGGTGCTGTAAATTAAATGCTACCTGGTAAATATTTGGTAATAACCAACACATTTATTTCAGATATTTGTTGTAACATGCATTCTCTTTCAGAATGACCTCTTAGTTAGGCAAAAAATGCAAATATTCCCCTTCAATTCCTCCTTTCATTCTTTCTTCTACGTAATTTTCCATGACAAATCTCCTATTTTTACCGTAGTTTATTTCAAGGATTCTTGCAAATTCACTTCTTCTATGAATCCTATAAGAAGTAAGTGAATTAAAAACAAGGGTGAATCATTATACTTTGAAACTCAAACCTTTCTCATATTGTTCTTTTATTTTTCTTCACCCTTTCAGAATAGTACATCTCAAAGAAAATAGCCTTTTTGTTTCTGAGAGTTCAGAATGCATTTTGTAACTGAAAAAAAAATAATAAAGGAAAAATATATAAAAACAAAACATTACACTAGGGCTAAAAAGTTCATAGGGATTGTGTAAATATATTGAAATGGATACTTTATAATATACCTTCCTGGCAAAATGTTTAACTTGCACTGAAATTAATTTGCCATATGGAGAACTGGACAAAGTTCATTCTAAGATGGATAAAAAAACCTTCGAAAAAGATAAACACTATCAGATACTTCACAGGTTGAACCTGTTGAAACATGTGAATTACCTGCTGAATCAGATATTTAACATACTAAATTAAAGTCAACTGAATCAACCTACTGAGTAAGCACAGGACCTAGTAAAATACTATTAGCACAAATTAATATGTATTCATTTGAGTCACAGTAAACACATTGCCCAAGATGCACAATGCACACAACGTTAGTTCTGTTATTTATTACATTATATTTACATAAGAACAAATCTAATATGAGGGTATTTCCCATTCGGATAGGAAGAAATAAGGTTTTCCTTATAGGTGATCAGTATTCTGGATTAAATGTCAGAGACTCTGGCCAATGAATTTATAGACAGATCTTGTAAGAATGCTTGCAGGAGGGGAGATAAGACATCTATGCAGACGTACTTTACTCCCTGCTTCTTTTATTATTCCTTCCCTCATATATTATGTTGCTACACATGTAACTGCAATTAAAAGTATGCAGGAAGAAAAGACTCTTGTCTTGATTCATGGGAACTTCATTCTGTAAATTCATTGAGTCAGTAGCAGGTAATTCTGAACAGTGTCTTTTCTCAGATCTTCCATTATTCAGTCTTACTACTTGCATAAACTCACACATAAACTGCTTTTTAATATTTTCCTTAAATGTTTCTGGAATAAAGAATGCTATGCCCATGTTGTCTTTTGTCCCTAACACATTTATTTAATGAATACTTCTGCCTTTTCAATATTTTAGTTGGCACAGTTTTTCCATCTAGAAATTAGTCAATGTTATTGTTCTAATTCCTTTTGTTCCTTAATAGTCTTGAAAAGATACTGAATGTCCTTAGCTCTCAAATGAATAGAGATAGAAAGGTTAAGGGTTGACTTTCTGGAGAGCAGCACGGCAGAGAAGGACCTGGACATCCTGGCGGAAAACAAGTTGAGCATGAGTCAGAAATATTCCCTTGTGGCCAAAAAGGCCAACGGTATTCTGCTATGCATTAGGAAGAGTGTTGCTACCAGGATGAGGTCCTCTTCTATTCAGTCTTGAGGAGGCTGCATCTGGAGTGCTGTGTCCAATTCTGGATTCCCCAGTACAAGAAGGACACCAAACTATTGGAGAGAGTCTGGTGTAGGGCTAGAAAAGTGATAGGGGACCGGAATGTCTGCCCTGTGAGTAGGGCCTGTTGAATCTGGAGAAGGCTGAGAGGTGATCTCATCAATATGTATAAATACTTCTAGGGAGGCTGTGAAGAGAATGAGAGTTTCAGTAATGGCCACCAACAGGACGAGAGGCAATGGCCACAAACTGAAGCACAGCAAGTTCCACATGAACTTGAGGAAAAACTTGATTGCAAGGGTGACAGAGCACTGTAACAGGCTGCCCAGAGAAGTTGTGGAGTCTCATTCTCTGGAGATACTCACCACATGTCTGGAAGCGATCCAGGTGACCCTGCTTTTGCAGGAGGTTTGGATTAGATGATCTCAAAAGATCTCTTCCAACTTTAATCACTGTGTGATTCTGTGAAATCTATTTCTATCCATTTGTTTCCTTTAATATTTTTTTCTAGAATTCATACCTTCAGATTAAATTTCGGTTTTCTTTTCTTGTACAAAGTACATGGATATCTGCAGTACACATACTTTTCTTGTAGACCTGTACTCATTTCTTAGACCATGTTTCTCAAAGTTGCACCTTTCTTTTTGGATTATGTTTCATTGTGATTGTGATTTGTTTGAGATATAAATGTGCCTATTTTAGTGTTAATTTGTATTTTTGATTGAAATCTGCCAATTGTTCCTATTTATTGTACTTTGAATTGAATCATGGAGTGGTCTTGGAGAACATGAACTGATTTACTTTGGGTTAAAATTCAAAAAAGAGTCTACCTAATGCATTCCAGATGCATATTGGCATTCAGACAGACTACACCTAGTATAAGTAAACTTCTCCTACCCCAAGTGTATGCTTTGTAGTCATCAGCACCAAATGCTTCAATCTTCTGTTCTGCTTCTACCAGGCTATACTGTTTGTTGATGAAGACATAGTATAGACATAGTAGACATAGGCAGTCTCAACTATCTTTCAGCAAATTTAAATTCTAAACGTACACCTCAACCCACACAGAAGCAGGGATGACAATTTATTATGGTAAGATTACTTATGTTTACTTTGCACAAGAAAAAATTTATCACTATTTTTATTTAAGAAAGCAATAAAAAATCTTTCATACTTTTTAAAAGATCCATACAAGGCAAATACAGTCCCAAAACTTCTTTTCTTAGTCAAATGAGCCATTCCCACATTAAAATTAATAATTTAACACATATTTGGACAGATATTATGATATTGAAAATGAATATGAAGAATATCAAGTTTTCTAATCAGATTTTCACTATATTGGGTAGTAATCCATCTCAACTTAATTGTAGAGAATCTGTCATTTTGATCATTGGAGTTGGTAGTCACATTTCAAGTAATAGATATGTAGATTTAAGTAAATTATATTCTTCTCAGAATTTGGGAGAAGGCTTGTATTGACTTTTTTTTGTCCTTTTCCTGCCTTATGTTTTATTATAATGGAAGAAAAAAGAAATAAAAAGAAATCTTGTATATTCTGGATTATAGTCAGTAAAGTAACAGAATTTATGTAAAATGTTTTGTCGATTTAATGACAAGATATTTGAGTGTTTGGGCTGATTATCAAAAGCCCAGCATGATCATCAAAACACTGGCTGATGCAGATGGGTTGCATGTTGTCCAGCAACCATGTTATGTTTCCAGAGGATAAATTTTCGTATGGCACGTAACTGTGAAACAGGTTTAACTCATTAATACATGACCTGTTACTGACCTAAAACAAAATTGATGTTATTTGCACTGTACCATGTTTGAGATACTGAGTAACAGCTGCATATGTCTTTTATCTGTGGAATTGTCACACAATATTTTCTGTTCATACACACGGGATCAAAAAAAATATTTGTTTTACCTAGAGCAAACAACAACATCCATTATGAACCTACTTCAGCTCTTCTAGTATCTTAGAATAGGCACACACTAAATTGCGTATATGATTGATCTTTCATAAAGTGAAATGCATTGTTTATGGTAGATGAACATTTCTCAAACCACAAGCCAGTTACAAATATTTTACACTGCATACCCCAAAAAAGAATACTGGCTTTCACACACATGGAAGTAAAATGGAAATCAAATCAAAAGGACTAGAGAGGTAAAATGTAAGTAAGTAAATTTGTGAGTTATAAATGTTGCATAGATACATGGTTTTTATTTGGATATTATTTGGTTTTGATTAAAGCTTTCAAAAGGATAAGTTTTACTCGGAGAAAATTATCCAGAAATTATTACTCTATTTTCCTATCCTTTAGTTTGCAAGGCAACTTTCCAGGTCACCCTTGAGATTCTCATTTCCTTGGTAACTTGGTACTTTATACCCTAACTGGTTTAGGAGAGAAAAATTATGACCCTACCACAACAAAATCCACTATTCATGCCTACTTGCTTTAAAGACACTTCATACTTTGCTTACTCTTTCTCTGGGCTTCTGCTTCCAAATTATTGAAAAAATTTTGAATTCAGGTGTCATTACAGTAGAAATTACAAAACCTTTTTGAATATAAAATGGCAAAAATGAACCACTAACACTTTTAATCAACTTAATTTGTGTTTGTTTAACACTCCATTTTCTCAATGTTAGTGTTATTTATTTACATATTTATTTTACAGTTTCTAATGCCAGACCTTGAGCACACACACTTCCCAAGGGTTTGAATATCCTTTTTCAGCCTGGCACCAGCCCTATGGAGGGGCTGGGAATGTCCTAGCTGCCCATGGTGCCCTCCTCCTTTGTGTGGCAGTGGGATGGTCCCTGGCAACATGGTCCTGGAAATAAGTTACTAAGCTTTGAATAGTCACATATAACCCTGAGAGGACTTGTTTATTAATCAGAAGCAGTGGTGAACAAGTTAAATCCCAGCTATTACACTATGCAGGTAAACTTTTACTACATTTTTTTTACTTACTATCTATCTATCACAGGTTTTAGTTTTTCCCCTAAAATATATTTTAATGGAAACTACAAAGCCAGGCAAACCTGATCTATAAACTGTAGGTAAAATAAATGTAGAAGTTAGTGAAAATACAGTATTTGTCCCAGTCCAAACTAGAGTCTACTTACATACTGTGACAATATACCACTGAAAATGGCATACATGCAAAAGGCACAATGAGTTCATTCCAGCACAATTTTATTTAGAAGGTCTAAATTACTAAATTGTCTTTGCCCAACTATGCAAGGAAAATAGGATCTTAATGTACAAACAGGAGGGCAGTTAGATCTTCTCAGTAAAATATTTCAATAAAATCTCCAATATGTAATTTTCTCATTTGTAATATAAAAAACTTCTCTAAGGTTTTGAGAGATACTTATGTTAAAAATGTTTTAAGTCACACTAGAATGGAAGAATAATTTCATTGTGAATTAAGAATGGGCTTTAACTGGGATTAAAAATTGAGAAAAATATATAAAAAGTTCTATCCTTTCTATCCTTTTTTTTTTTTTTTTTTTTCAGAACACTCGTAAAAAGTATTTCTGGACAAAAACTGAAAATAGTCACATGGAAATTTTCATTTGGATTTAATAGTGAAGGAAGTCTAGAAAACTAGAACAAGATTCTGAGAAGATTTTTGCTTGAATAATCAAATTTGTGTCAGGATGAGGAAGAGTCTACTAATGACTAGAAGTGATCCTTCCTAAATCATTATTATCATAATTCTTGATGATATCAGAATCCCAGATGGTCACAAGTCCTAAAACCATGTTTTTTTTTCAATGGATCCTAGGTCCAATAAATGATCACAGTCCTCAGTGTAACCCATTTAAGTACTCTGATATAGCTGTCCTTTACTGCTTGGGAAGATGTGGAATATAGGATGTGGATGAGATATAGGATATGGACTTGAAGAATAGCATTATTCAGATTTTAAGTGCTAAACTTTGGACACCAATGGTTCCTAAGAAAGCCTGCAAAACTCAAAATATGAAATTTCATAAACAAAAATAAGTGATCTCCAAAACACAAGTCCTAATTTGGCATCTAAACATCAATTCAAGGATAAAAAAGGGAAGAAGGAATCATCTCCCAAATCCTGATTCGCAGCTGCTCAACTATATCTTCTTTAGTTCACTCAATATCTGAGAATGTAGACCTAGGTTGTCCTAATGCTCCCTTCACCTTCTCCCAATCCTGTTCATCACCAGTTCATCTCCTTACTGTACCAGGAATGAAGGCAAAATACAATTTGAAACCTACCTCAGATTCATTTCTTGAATTCTTTTTTTTTGTCTACCTTCAGAAATGTCTCCTATAAAAACTGTGTTAAAATCTCTTCATTAATTCTGAGATGGAATGGATCAAGGGAAGCTATCCAATGGATGCAGAGCTCTGGTATATGAGCAAATAATCAATGGAATCTCTAATATCAGTGGAAATTCGCAAATAAACCAAAATAGAATAGCTACACAGTGATGAAACTGTATGCCTGGTGCACTTCCTACCAAAGCATATTCCATTCATGGGATCAAAATAAAAATAAGTAAGGAACATTTATGAAAAAGGTACCCTTATGCCTTTACAGTCCTCCTTCAACATATGAAAGTCAAGGCACACACAAAGATATCCACCCATATCTATGCAACTAAAAAAAAGAAAAGGACAGACTGTTCACACAAAGGAGGCTTTTTCTCTCAGCTGGCAGCCCACTGCACACAGGCAGATAAAAGCATTTTGGATGCTTGCCAGAAGAGAAACCTTAAAGCAGCTTCATTAGGCAAAAGTAAGATAATCAGAGTAAATATACAATGCTGCCTTTGTTACTTAAGCTTTTTGATTGGCTGTTATGCCATTGACTCACCAATTAATACCCTGAGCACAGGGCACTGACAGTTCTGGACACCTCAGGGTGCACGGAGGACTGCAAACATCCAACGCATGGCAAGATTTGTAAAAATGGCTATGCATATTTCCTGTTTGTTCAAAGCAAAGAAGATATCCACCTAAGAGGTCACTTCAACATGCTAATTATAATTTGTACATGTTAATTATGTCAATATATGCAAAGGTGTGCAGATTAGAAAAAAAAAAAGAAGTTAATTTGTAGTAACAAACTGAGTGCTGGCCCTGGCAGTGCAAAAGGGTAGGTAGCTGAAAGGGCAAGCAGAGCAAAATGTGTCCAGCAATGCTAATGGAGACAGCTATGTCTCTGTAACTAAAGACAAGTGATAAAGAATTCCTTAGAGCTCTATCCAGTGCCATGAAACAGACCCTATGAAACCTGAGAGATGGATAAATGGAATTAAGCAGAACAGTGCCAGAGATGAACAATAAAATATCCTGAACTACAACTGGAATACTATAGGACCTCTAAGACATACAGATGAGGTGAGGACCCATTTCCATCACTTCTGTCATTACAATTGCAGGTCATTTTAATAATATTTCATCAAAAGCAAAGAAGACAGCTTATATGAAGTGGTTATTAAGTTATTATTTATGTTCATAGTGCCACTTCAGCTAACCACATTTTGAAGGCAACTAAGGGCTACTTGTAGAACTCAAAATAAGAAAGAGTTTCATAAACAAGTGATCCCTAATACATGAGTATCTACTTTGGCATCTAAAGACCAGTTAGGGCTACTAAGATGATTAAGGGAATGGAGCATCTCTCATGTGAGCAAAGGTGGAGAAAACTGGGGATGTTTATCCTGCAGAAGACAAGAGAAGGTAATCTTATCAGTGTGTATAAATATCTAAAGGGAGGGTGTAAAGAGGATGTAGCAGGACTCCTTTCAGTGGTGTCCAGTGAAAGAAGAGGCAACAGACACAACTAGTAATACAAGAAGTTCCCTTTGAACATGAGAAAAAAACTTCTTTACTGTGCAAATATTAGAGCACTGCAATGGGTTACCCAGTGAGGTTATGGAGTCTCCTTCCCTGGAGATATTCAAAAGCAGTCTGGACACAATCCTTGGAAAAGAAGGAAATGTGCTCTAGGTGACCCTGCTTAAGTAGATGGATTGGACTAAATGATCTCCAGGGCTTTTTTTCAACCTCAACTCTTCTGAGGTCAGGTAATGTGGACAAAAAGACAACAGTTATTCCATCACAACCCCCTTCATAAAAACTGTAGAAGTAAACCTGCTTAGTTATTGTCTTCAATAGAACATCTAAAACATTTCCAAAACCTAACTACATAATATTTTGGAAAGAGTTTGTGTCAAATGCTGCACCTCCATATGAATTGTTCCAAGCACATCACATGAATGTCTTCATCTTGTAGAGATAAGAGCTGGCACATGACCTCACGACTGGTAACTTCTCATTCACAAGGTAGAATGCAGATTTCTCTGCAGGTTTCTCTGGTTTCTCTTCCAAGAAGGCCACATCACAGAATCACAGAATCACAGGATGGTCGAGGTTGGAAGGGACCTCTAGAGATCATCTAGTCCAAACTTCCTACTCAGGCAGGGACGCCTAAAGCATGTGGCACAGGGTCACATCCAGGCAGATTTTGAAGATCTGCAGAGGAGGAGACTCCATGGTCTCTCTAGGAAGTCTGTTCCAGGGCTCTGTCAACCTCCTAGTAAAGAAGTTCTTCCTCACATGGAGGTGGAACTTCCTCTGTTTCAAGGGTGGAACTTCCTCTGTTTCAAGTTGTACCTATTACCCCTTGTCCTGTCACTGGCCACCACAGAGAAGAGTTTGGCCCCATCCTCCTTACATTCTCCCCCCAGGTATTTATGCATATTGATCAGATCTCTCAATCTTATCTTCCCTAGAGTTCACTTAGTCTTCCCTCATAAAATTCATGCTCTGGTCCTTTATTCATCTTTGTTGCTCTATGCTGCACCCTCTCTAGAAGTTCCACATCCCTCTTGTACTGGGGAGCCCAGAACTGCCCCGCAATACTCCAGGTGTGGCCTCACCAGAGCTGAGCAGACAGGGAGGATTGCCTCCCTCAACATGTTGGTAACACTCTTCCTGAGGCAGGCTATGATCCCATTGGTCTTGGCCACGAGGGCACATTACTGACTCATGGTTAACTTTTTGTCAAACAGGAATCCCAAATCCCTCCCTGCAGAGCTGCTTTCCAGCAGGTCAACCCCTAATCTGTACTGGTGCCTGGGATTATTCCTCCCCAGGTGCAGGACCCTGCATTTCTCCTTGTTGAACCTCATGAGGTTCCTCTCTGACCAACTCTCCATCCTGTCTAGGTCTCCCTGAATGGCAACACAGCCCTCTAGAGTGTGCTGCCTCACTCAGTTTGGTATTGTCCACAAACTTGCTGAGGATGCACTCTGTGCCCTCATCCAAGCCATTGATGAACAAGTCAAAGTACCCCGGGCCCAGTACTGACCCCTGCAGGACACCACTGGCCACAGGCCTCCAACTCCAACTCAACCTCATTAATCATGACCTGCTTTCTCTGCATTCTCCGTCACCAAGGCACTCACCTTGTTCAGCAATGAGTCTATGTTTTCCTTAGTCATCCTCTTGCTGCTGTTGCATTTGTAGAAGCCCTTCCTGTCGTCCTTGACATCTCTTGCTAATTCTAATTCGAAACGGGCCCCTTGACCTTCTTCATTGCATCCCTGCATTCTTTGACAATGTTCCTATATTTTTCTCATGTGGTCTGGCCCTTCTTCCACATTACATATGCACTCTTTTTCTCATTATTTTTTCCCAAGAGCTCCTTGCTCATTCACACCGGTCTCCTGTCCCCCTTGCTCGACTTCTTTGTTGTAAGAATACACCAACCCTGAGCTTTGAGAAAGTGTTGCTTGAATATTAGTCAACTGTCCTGAATCTGCTTCCTTCCCCTTCCCCTGGCCCTGGGCATTCCTCCAAGGACCTCCCAGAAGATGTCAAAGTTAGCTCTCTTGAAGTCCAGGGTTACAATCCTACTTCTTGGCCAGCTTCCTTTTCACAGGATCATGAGTTCCAACATCTCAAGGTCACTGCAGTCAAGATTGCACCCAACCCTCACATTTCCATCTAGACTATCTCTGTTCATTAGTACCAGATCTAGCAGTGCCTTCTCTTGTTTGCTCATCTACCACCTGCATCAAGAAGTTATCTATTTGCAATGTTCTGCATGAACCTCAACTCTGTGGTTATCCCAGCAGACATTAGGGTGGTTGAAATGCTTGCTAATCTGTTCATAGTAATAACAAAAGGTGCCTAGATGTCAGGGAACAGCAAGAGAGGGGCTACTCCAAAACAAAAGGAGAACTGAGGATGACACCATAAAGTCACGGGCAGTGCTCTTGCTAACTAGGTTGGTTAGCAAGCACAGAGGGTTGGTTATAGTAACAGGATCCATCAGCCACCCCTTATAAGATAAAGTGATAAGTCTGAGGTCAATCCAGAGACACCAGTCAGAAAGTCCTGCTCCTGTTCCATCAGTAATATTGGTCTACACTTCAGCCAGGAAAGCTGGTCAGTAAGACAGACATAAGCAGGCACAAGTGCAGCTATGACATAGCTCAGGCAAGATCCAGGTGAGATTAGATGATGTTTGTGGCCCAGTAAGCAAATGGTCTGTGAGAGTCCCAGATGAAGCTGATCACGCTCCGTGATGGAATAGCTATCTCGAAAGGACAGACTGCAACACAGAAACTCTTTTTGGAGAGAAGGCTGAGGAAGATATATGACCAAGGTTTAAAAATTAAATGGGCATAGATAAACTGAATGCAGAGCTATTGTTCCCTAAATGCAGCAATGCAAGAATGATGTTGCAATGAATAAGGGAGGCACTAAGTATGAGATTAATTTAAAATATTCTTTTACCAGTGATTGGGGAATATCTGGAATGTGCTGATCAGGAATCTGTGGAAGCAGACAGTTCAAAAAAGATCAGATAAATTCATGAACAACAGGCTCCTGCATGGATAATAAAATGACTGGATAAAGATTTATGTTGAAGTGTTCATAATACATCCTAATACAAGGGACTATGTGAGGAATGGCCTTCTATTTGATCAGGTTAATGAGTCCTGCTTACCTAACATCCTTTGACCTGCTCTTGCCAGAACACTGAAGGGCAGAGATGGAATGCTGGCCGAGAGAGGGCACTTTTCATATTAACAGTGGAACCATAACACTTTTGTCCATTATATTATGTAAATAGTGTGGAACAGATTGCTGAAGAGAACACCTGATCATCACTCCAACAGTGCTGAACTATCTGAAAGTCCTACTGATCAAAATCTCCACTTGACAACTGTAAGTAAAATTATTCATTTTAATCCATCTGTTCCTTCTTTTACCAAACATAGTTCTGATAGATACTTATGGGAGGGAGATGGAGTAACTGCATTGCAAAGGAATTCAGTCATAGTTCATCAATATGAGGAGTGATTATTTTATCTAAGACTTGCTTATAATACTCAACTCAGTTGAGTGAGTGATATTATTGAAGTCTGCAAAGAAGAATAGTACACTGGCCTCAATTCTTTGGTAATCCCAAGGCAATGAATCCACCTCTGAAGGTGTGGATTCCCAATCCCAAATAATGACCTAAGCTATGCAGTTGCTTTCTTGTGCAGGAAGACCCAGTTCAAATCAATCTATCTAAACTGCTCAAGCAGCCGACTGAGCATTTGGGTCCCCAGATTTGCTATTCACAGCACAAAGAATTATTTCCTTTTATCAGTTTTAAATTTGTGTAAACTGAGAGAAATTGAGTGTCTTCTTGTTCTCCCATTATGAAACTAAATTAAGAGCACTAAATAATCCATCTTTGTTAAACACCTCTTTACTTGGTATTACTTCATTCTACTGTTTTCTAAGTTACTTTATACAGCTATTCTCAGAGAAGTTCTCTCACACTACTTGCCTTGTTAGTTTCTCTATCCTTAATATTTTTGTCCCTTTCATTTTTCAGTCATTCAACAAGGAGGTAATCAAAGAGGTCTTTTCTTCAGATGACTGCTGAGAATGAACTTTGGTAATTCAAAATTAAACTAGTATACTTTTGTCTGTGTTTGCAGATCTGGAATTCACATAATTTTCCATGAGAGTTACTATGGACTGTTGTGTCCCCATCCTTTGTTTGGGTGCATAACAGCTGAACATTCATTATTTCTTCCTCAGCTTGACCAAATCAATGGTCAAAGAAATCTTGAGCTCCACTGCAGGAAGTCATAACAGGGACTAGCTGTAGAGAAGGTGGATTCTGAAGATTCTTCTTCCAGAAATTCCAAAATATAAAATGGGAGAGTAACTGACTGAACAAGTAACTGTTCTCAGAACAGCCTATTGCCCCCAAAATTAGTTCTTGATTACCATTGCCTTCTACCCTTACAGTCGCTAGACAAGAAAATTGACAAGGTAAGCAAGTAACCGTATCTGGAAAAAAAAAAAAAGAAAAAGAAAAAAGAAAAAAAAACGAGGAAGAACAGAAGAAAAAAGTGTATTTCCAGAAGAATAGTACACATAAAATTTAGCCTGGCTGCAGTGAGTCTAATTTTCATTCTTGTTCAATAGAGGCCAAAATGTGACTTCACTGGACACAAATGTATAGATGCCTCCAAAAAACAAAAACATTCTGCTAGAACATCTATTTTTACATGAAGGCCTTATCACAAACATGTTGTAAATTAAACAAATAATAAGAAAATAATTCCAAAGTATGTGGGAATGAAACTTGATGCTGAAGGAAAAAAAAAAAAAAAAAAAAAAAAAAAAACAAAAGGCAACTAAAAGTGGGCAGTGTTCAATTAAAAATTAAGTGCACCCACTTATATGTATACTTACACACTAGAGTTATGCCAATAATTTGATTTCCCTTCTTTCACCAAACCATGGTAGTCATAGTGACTAAGGTCACAAAATGGAATTCAGAAAGGTTGCAAAAGAAGAAAACACAGGTTTGATGGCAGACTTCAGTCATACAGAGGCTGGGCAAATATCAAAATATCAACTGAGGGAACAGTACTTTCCAGTACTAGAAACACCTCTGTGGAAAAGCTAATTAGCAGGACAATTAGTGATTGCCCTGTTCCTGGCAAAGGTTAAGATACTATTAGGTTGTTACTACCGAAGAACTACTCTGCAGTAGCTCAGCCACTGGTGGCAGCAGGAGTGAAGGGAGGAAGAGAAGAATTTAATTTCTAATGGGAAAACTACTTAAAGTGACAATGAAGGAGAAGGAGGAGGAGGCGGAGGTGGTGCAGGAGGAGGAGGCGAGGAGAGTAGAGGCCAGGAAAGCGGAGGTGAGGCGAGGACAGGAAAGGAAAAGGAAAGGAAAGGGAAAGGAAAGGGAAAGGAAAGGGAAAGGAGAGGCGAAGCGAGGACGGGAAAGGGAAAGGGAAAGGGAAAGGGAAAGGGAAAGGGAAAGGGAAAGGGAAAGGGAAAGGGAAAGGGAAAGGG
>JAWLRI010000172.1:728805-763357 GCA_034781795.1 Crypturellus tataupa | reverse complement strand
AAAGGAAAGGAAAGGAAAGGAAAGGAAAGGAAAGGAAAGGAAAGGAAAGGAAAGGAAAGGAAAGGAAAGGAAAGGAGCACCTGAGAAAGTATAGTCGTTGTAGTTATCTTGCAGATTGCTTACGGAGCACAAAAGTCAGATACGACTATAAGTCTATAAGCCAGCTGATAGTCTTCTACAATGGGATGACTGGCTGGATGGACGATGGGAAAGCTATGGATGTTGTCTGCCTTGACTTCAACAAGGCATTTGACACTGTCTCCCATAATATCTTCATGGGGAAGTTCTGGAAATGGGGATTAGATGAGCGGACAGCGAGGTGGATTGAGGACTGGCTGGGTGGTAGAATACAGGAGGTGTTGAAAATGAGGCTGAGTTTGTTTGGAAGCCTGTGCCCAGTGGTGTTCCGCAGTTCAGTACTGGGCCTGGTACTATTCAACTTGTTCATCAGTGACTTGGATGAGAGCACAGAGTGCACCCAACACTCCAGAGGGCTACAAAAATCCAAGTCTACAAAAATCTGTAATTGGCATGAAGAGTTTGGAAACCAAATAAGTTTTCTAGAAAGAAGCAGGACTAACAAACAAAAAAAAAAAAAAAAAAAAAAAAGGGGGTTGGTTCTCTCTCTCTCTCTCTCTCTTTTTTTCTTTTTTTTTTGCACATTATATAGTTATTGCATGGTACTCTTTGCGATGGGATATTATAGATGCTAAAAATCTGTCTAGTCTTCTCCTAAAATTATATTAAGTTTTTCAGAAAAAAAAAATCATTAACAGTTACAAAATGCACAAACTATTCAAGCTCTGGCAGTCCCTTAACCACAAATGACTGGAGGCAAGAGAGAATTTAAAGGAGATTTCCTTCTTATAATCTTCCCTAGACATCTGGTGTTGGCCAAGAATGATATGGAGGTAGATAGGCCTTTGGTCTGAATTAGTATAGTTATTCTTACAAATCAATAACATGGACTGCAGCAAATTGTCAGGACCAGATGGTTTTCACTTAGGAGTTTCAAAAGGGGTGAAAATATGAAAAAAAAAATCACTACAGTAAGTCATTTACTTAACACATGAAATGTCCTTGAGTGCAGAAGAATTGGCAAGTAAAGTTTCAGTTCCTAAAGAAGTCAGATTTCCATACTGGAAAAACTGGTAGAACCTATAATAAAAATAGACTTGGTAAATACATGTACCGCTATGACAAAATGTGGAGGACATGATTTGTCTTTTGTGGGTAGAGATTTAGAGTTTATTCAAAGAATTAAAGAGCAAGTAGAAAGTAGTCATTGACACTGGATTCCAAAAAAAACTTAAAGATTATTTTGTAAATATTTTAATAGAAATAAGTTCTCATGGGTTAAGAGTTAAAAGAAAGCAATGAGTATAAATAGTAGCTGATAAACACAAAATAACGTATGTAGGAAAGTATATTTAAGTATTTATGTACATCAGTGGGCTGTAAATTGCATGTTACCCCTCAGGAAAGAAAGCCTGGAATGAATTGAATTACTTTTCTGAAAAGCTCAGGGCAAAACCCGTAGGTGGGTAGAAAAGTAAACAATTTTAAGTTATAAAGGAAAGAAGACTGAGCAGAAAAAAAAAAAACTGACTGATCACCACAAAATAATCCTTCATTTAAATACAGTTTATAGTTTGTGTCCATTCACCTCAGAAGTATATGGAAAGACTGTAAAGCCATCTGGAAAGATAGCAAAAGTGCAGGGAAAGGATTTTATTTATTTATTTATTTATTATTAGAATACCGATTTAAAAGATTTGTATTGCTTAATCCAGGTGAGGGGTAACTGAATGAGGGAATGACCATCATCTATCAGACCATGAATGGAACAAAGAGGATGAGAAGGAAAACCTGCTGCTCAAATAGACAAATACATCAGATACATCAAATGAATTTATTGATTACACAAATCAAAAAAAAATGAAGTATCAGTTCATACAATGTTCAACTGAACTGTGGAGTTCTGTTATACAGAATATGTACAGAATATATATATATATATATCCCAAAAACTAGGTTGGGAGAGGAAATATTATATACAAGTTAATGGAAAAAATCCATCAAGAGTTGATAAATATAAGCATATTCATCTCTAGGTTAAAAAGATTCCTAAACTCACAGGTATCTAGGTAGAAATATCACTCAGGGTTTGTTTTGTGTGTAGATGCCAGTAGCTTCTGAGAATATATGGAGTAAGGGTAGTGCCGAATCATTATCAAGCGCTGCTCAGTGATGACAATAATGATTCTTAAGCATTTCAGTCACATGACAACACTCTAATTGCTGACAAATAAACTAGATTTGGCCCCAGGATACTTTCTTATTCTAGAGGAATAATTATTTTTCATTAATATCACCCATCTTAAACACCTTGTTTATGCAATGTGACGCTGCATTTTTGTAAAGGATGTATTCAAAGTGTTAAGGATTATTTTTTAGTTTATTATGATAGAAACAGATTTCAACTGGGATTAGTTTCCACTGTACACTCAGTACAACTCCCTTTAAAAACACTTCTTCAAGTCATTGCTGCTTCTACAACTTTTTGGTTCTCCTCCATCTGTTTTCTTTCTTATGCTGTTTTCTCTCTCCATTTCCTTTTCTGAAATAATTCCTAACTCCATATTCTCCATGTTTTTTTTTTTCTCTCACCTCTCTACTTCTTCATTGTCTCTGCTTTGGGGACAATCAATTTAATAGATAATGATAGCAATGAAGTGTCATTGTTAATAAAAGATAAGAGAGTTCATAGTCCTGAGTCACTGTCAAAAGTAGGCTCAAAATTTTAATGACATTGCTGAATCAGCTAAAGGTTCAGTCACACCTTGAAGACTTCTTCGCAGCCTTCAAAATTAAAAATTTAGATTTGTTTTTATTTTTTGATGACTGAAAGTATTCTGTACATGATAACGGGTGCAAAAGAATAAAAGACAATTACAGGACACTAATGATATATTTAACACACTGCTAACAGATTCAGCTTTCTTCTCTAATGAGAATCTTAAAGGTGGTTGGTAAGTTTAGCCTTAGTAAAAAAAAAAAGAGGACTTTTTAAATGGGAGGGTCTTGATCGACTGCCTTCTCATAGACGATTATCATCACCTTTCTTCTCCAGTAATATTGAAACCTGAAGATGTTCCTGATAAATATTAATTTTCAGGATGCCACCACCTTTTTTGTGTAAAATATTCCATGAATGGAATCATTAGGATCTTTTGTAAGGCTCAAAAGTTAGTTTCAGTTCTTTTAGCTTAGTTCTCAGTTCCTGTCAAGCCTTTCCAAAAATATATATTTTCCTATTGACATCTGAAACTCTGCATTGTTAACATTCTTACTTCAGGTCCTTGAATTTTCCCAGTTAGTGCAGGAGGTTCATAATGGAGATCTAAAAGTAACTTGGACCACAATTAAAAGATAACTATGCCAGAGGTGATAATACTGGTCTGGTTGATTATGTCTTCTGGAATTAAAGATTAGATGATCTCTTCATGTAATCTTCCAGTCCTATAATGATTATAATTGTATATTGCTAAATTTATCTATTCTCTTGAGAACTTTGAAGACAAAGAACTAAGACCTCAAATATAATTTGATAACTTGGGAAAAGCCAGTGTTTAATCAAAAAAAGAGAGTTGCTTGCTAAAATGCATTTACCCTATTTAAATGTTAAAACATTGGGAATTTTTCTATATTTAGAAATGTAATCCTATGTGACGTGTATTACTGTAGTCTGGCTCAAAAGATAAAAAATATATGGTTCACCATGGGTACACTAGCATGTGACAAGCTGGAATACTGCCTCCTCCCTAAACAAACACAGATGAAAGAAAGTGCAGCAGCTGTTGCTATTCAGGTAGCTGGTAGTGATGAAGAGCCCATGAGGAGCCTGAGGCAGTCTACCGCCTTGACAATTGCAGGACAGATGGCCTTAGTGGAGATTTATATTACTATATACTTCCATCTTTCCACCTCTGTGCTGCTTGAATCTAGCATCATTCAGCTGTCTTCACAGAGGCACTTCACAGAGGACTGGAGTAACGATGCATTCTCCTCATAAGAGATACAGTGTAATAAACTATCAGCATTCAGTTAAGACTATACATGAATTTCTGTTTAAGATTCAGTCCTGATTGCTTGTAAATTGAAACTTTTTAGATTTTTGAATTATTGTTGTTTATTCCTTCTAGGACTAAGATTGTGTGAGTAGCAAGTTTCAATAAGAACAGTTTCAGAACATACACACTATTTTTTTACTCCAATCAGAAAGCTTTCATTAAATGTTTCTTGCTGTAATGTTGCACTGCAAGATAGCAGACACTTCAGATTCAGCCAGAGTACTTCTCAACAGCCTGATTAAAAAGATTTTTGATCAATTAAAAATAGGTGAAGATAAAAATTCACAGTATGATTTATATAAACTTGCTCTTCTAAACCATAAATAGCAGTTTAAACTCAAAAGTTCAAGAGTTACTTGTTGAAATACAGCTAATTTCAAAGACTTTTTTTTTTTTTTACTGGGGAGAGGTGGGTTAAATAGGAAAGGGTATCTGCTTTTGAGTATCAAGCTGCAGATTTAAAATCTCCTGAAACGAAAGAATATATTTATACTCAAATAATTCAATTATTCAACTGAATAATTCAACTAAAAATGCTTTAGTGACTGCTATGAAAAAGAGAGATTTCTTCCAGTTTGGTTGTGAGTCAGGACAGACTGATTTTCAAGGTCTTACCTTGTCCAAGCCTGGATTTCTTTTTAAATAAATATGCAATTTACAGAGTGAAAACAATAAAAGTGATGTTGTCAGCCCCTGAAGCATTTGAAATGTCTTACTAGCTTCTTCATGCCTCTTATGTCTGAATTGGATATCTCTCTTCCCTAGGTTCTCTTCTTCAGGTTAGTATTCAAAAAATACTCTTGGCAGATCATGCTACTTTTTCTTTTTCCTATTGGGATTTTCAGCAGAAAAATATTCTGTAGTAGGCTTATTTTATATAATATATTGATATATATATCACAGAAAATATTGGAACATACTTCTAGAAGACATCTTACCCAATCTCCTGGTGAGGTTAACATCAAAGTTAAATCCTGTTAAAACACGGTATTATCAAATCAGATTTTGAAAACCTCCTTTTCCACTACTTAACTGCCTTCACTATGAATTTCTCTTTCTCTGAAAAAGCTAGGCTCAGTTTTCCTGCAACTACCACTTGAGATTGTTTAGTTTAAGCAGCAGACATACATACACGTCTTCTCAGTGATAGGAACAATTGCACAAAATTATTTTATGAAAGTTATTTAAATTACCACATTCATAGAGAAATCATTACATTCTCATTGTCTACCACACTATTTGCCTTTCTTAGTATTTTGTTTCAGGTGGTTGTCTGTTTACCTTACTGTGAAGTTGGCAAACTTTACATATACCAACATCCAAAGTTCAGAAATTCAGAAGTACTGAAAGCATCACAGAAAGGTTCCATCAAGAAGTAGGACTCTGTTTTTATGCCTTTTTTTGGCTGCCCAACTTGTAGCAGCTCTTTGACTTACCATTCACATTTATGCAACATTCTCATAACTTTTTACAATTAATACTAAAACACATTAGAAAAGGAGAGGGATTTGGCCCTCAAAAAAAAAAAAAAAATCACAAAGTCTAAGCAGAAGTACTAGCCATGCAGTAAATGTGTACAACTTAATCCTTCTTAAGGTATAAATGGTTACCTTTGCTACATCAAAACTTCAGTCCCAATACAACGAAAAGTAAAGGCTTAAAAACAACTTTCCTGAGGGAAAAAGAAGGGAAAAACAGAGGCTGAAGAATGTCTTTTCTGTCATTCAAAATGATAGTCTGAAAGGCTTTTGCATTAAAACAGCTGAATTCTAAAAAGTTCTGGTCAGACGTTACTTTATTGTGAGCTAGCTGACCTATTTCTTCATAACTGTATTTTTTTTATTAAATTCTATTTTTTACCAAAACAGAGGGTCTGCAATATTGTTATATCTCATAATCTGTTGTATTTTGAAAATACATATTTTTAAATTATGGCAAGATGAGAACAAAGACTCCTGCTTTTTCTTCCAAGTTTTCGTATACAAAATTTATTATACAGTAATGGTTTTAAAGAGTCACCTGAAAAGTTTACAGTAAGGACATGTGAGAGTTCAGAGATAATGGTCACACACAATGGTGGTATCCTGAGATATTGCTCCTATAATTACATATATAATTATAAGTTCCTCAGTACACATAGAAAGAATCTGAGCAGCTATGCAATAATTCAGGTTCCTGAATCTCAAGTCCTTTGCTTCTCACAGTGCTACCAAGGGATCTGTAGGTGGTTTAAATCTATGACTTCCACAGACATAGTAAGATCTTTGCTTTTATGGAGCCAATAAATACTTTCTTGTCCATAGTGAAAATTTTCTCTCAGAAGTAATTTCTCTTAAAAAATAAATAAAATGTTTCTTTTAGAACTGGTATGATTTTTGGTAAAAAAAAAAAAAAAAGAATTCCTAGTCAATCTGAGACTTCAGTCATCATGACTAGATCTAAGAGTAAAATCCAAGATGACTATGCTCAAAGTGTTTTATTTTTCTTGAACACTAGCTGACAGTTGTCTGGCATAGGTGTGTGTGCCCATGAAGAGCTTCTCCTAGTGTATTTGGAATACAGTTTCCAAACAATATATTAGATGTAAAGAACTTGTCTAAGAGTCTTCATGGAAATTAATGAAACAAATATTGTTGCAGAGAAATCCTTTGGGCCAGGTTCTACTTGGGTTTGAAAAGGAAGTCATGCCTATCTCTCTGAACATTTGGACTGCATTTTGTTTCTGCCTAGATCTACCAATGCCAATGTATGTTTCTCAAGAGCTCCAGCAAACTTTCCAAGCAGGTCACAGAATCACAGAATCGCAGAATGGTTGAGGTTGGAAGGGACCTCTAAAGAATATCTAGTCCAACTCTCCTGCTCAAGCAGGGACACCTATAGCACATTGCACAGGGTTGCATCCAGGTGGCTTTTGAATATCTGTAAAGAACAAGACTTCACAGTCTCTCTGGGTTCAAGTCCCTTGAACATCTATCTTACGAGGAAAGACTAAGTGAGCTGGGCTTGTTTAGCCTTGAGAAGAGATGACTGAGAGGGCATCTGATCAATGCATAATTACCTGAGGGAAGGATGTAAGGAAGATTGGGGTCAAATTCTCAGTTCTGGCTCAGTAGGGTGTAAACTGCAACACAGGAAGTTCAATCTCCATATTAGAAAAAAGCTTCTTTACTGTTAGGGTGACAGAGCACTGGAACAGGCTGTTCAGAGATGCTGAGGAGTCTCCTTCTTTAGAGATCTTCAAAACCCACCTAGATGTGACCCTGTGCCCCATGCTCTAGGTGTCCCTGCTTGAGAAAGAGGGTTGTAGTAGATGATGTCTAGAGGTCCCTTCCAACCTCAACCATTCTGAGATTCTATGATTCTGTGATAGTTGTTTGAGGCCCTTACCATCTTTGCCGCTGTCTGCTAGACTCTCCAGAAGATCCACGTCCCTCTCTGACTGGGGAGCCCAGAACTGCACACAGTACTCCAGGTGAGACATCACTAGAGCTGAGTAGGGGAGAGAGGATCACCTCCCTCAACCTGCTGGCATTGATAGAGGGGTAATTGGTAAAAAGATCTTAATAGAGATCTTTGTTCACAGAGAATCATGGATATCAGTCTCTGAAAAGTGCTGACAGTAAAATAAATGTCTACATAACATATTTTTTACAATTATTACATTACTTACTCTATAAGGTCTCTGTTCTAGCACAAAACAAGTCAGAATTCCATTATCCTTGCATAAGAGCAAATAGAGATGCACATTAAATACTGGCCTAAAGGATTAATAGTTGACTACTTACAAATGTCTAGAACTGTCAATATTCATTTTTAAAACAGAACCCTTGTCCTGGAAACATCACTTATCTATACTTTTGCTTGGTGTCTATGATGACGCTAGAATAAAACATCTGGACTTTCCCTAAGTTTTGCTTTTTCTGGTAGGGTGATAATCATATGCAGTTATGTAGATTCTCATCAACAGTATAGTTTTTCTGTGTTATGAGTTTCCCAATTGTGTAGTTTTACAAATGCAGCAATGCTGCCAGTTGTCTTAGCATGGAACTGTACATGGAACTGTAGACTTAATATGGAGCTGCAGAAACAGTATGTACTAATGTTGGAGACAGAAGGATGCCTTTCTCACCAGTTTGCCCTGCCCAGTGAAAAGGTTTGTCAACTTCTGGTGATTTGAATTACTGCACAAGAAAAAGAAAAAAAAAAAAAAAAAAGATTGTAACAATCCAGCATGGTCCAGGGTCAAGATACACCAAGAAGTTACAGGTACTCAGGAGTGTCTGTTTTCGGCCTCCACTTCAGAACAAATAAGCAGTGCCCTCTACTGTCCAGCACCAATACGACTACATAGACCTCCTCACTTTTGAGGTTTGCAGAGATGAAAATAATAAACAAATAATAAAGGTTATCAATATTCTTTTCCTCTGTCCCATAATTCAAGTACTTGTTCCAGGAAGTCAGATTTTCTTGTGAAAACACTGAACATTCTTTTGTCTGATTTGACTGATATTATCAGAGCATACCACAACCATTAGCATTTTTGACTTGAGATATCGCCTCATTTGACCATAGTGTTAAATATATCTATTTGATCTTTGTTCAAGATGTTTTTTAACTTTTAAATGATTTTCATGTGTCTTAAAAAAAAAAGTAAAACTATAAATTGATTGATAACATCATCCCAAATGCAGGAATTACTATCCTGATCTCTTTGAACTAAACATAGTTCATATAGTTTCATATAAAAAATTCCCCCTCAGTAGCATAGTAAATGGAAGTAGCTAGGAGTATGACTCTTAACCACATTGTAATTATTTTCTCTGGCATCCCATTCTCAGCAACAGTTCTGGCAATCATAATCCACAGTTGTGATATTTGTTTTGTTTTGATCAGGCTGACATGCACAAAACAGTTCTAGATTTAGCTCTGTATCAATCCAATTATCAAGTGGACAACAGTGTGTAAAAACAAGCATTGGACCCCTCCCTCACGCAGTCTGTATTTGGAATGCAGATGACAGATTTGTGGTAGGAAGTTCTCTGGAATGGTTTGGCAGGGCCTTTATGACAACAACATTTATCTGTAGATGGTTGATGTCAGCTTAGATATCTTTCTTCTCCATATGTAATTTTTTTCCATCTTTATTTAGGCCAAAGTCTCAATTTCTCCTTTTATACACAGATCTGCAGTGTTTGCTATTATTCTTAGCACAAGACCATATAGTTTGTAGTTTTCTCTCCGTAAGTTTACTATATTTTTTTTGTTAACATCTTCATTAAGGATATATATGACAATTTTATCTTTATTGTCATAGTATCTCACAAGTGAGACTCCTTAATCTTCAGTTAGATAATTCTTAATTCTTTCTTACCCATTTCAGTGGACAGCTTGGCATAGCATGATTAGGTGATGGTTTGGGTAAATAATTAGCGCTAATTAGGAATACATTTCTCTGAAATGCCTAGTGTTTCTTTGAATCTTCAGTCATCTTCTCCGTTGGGTAGACATGTCTTTACAATGATCTCTTTGTTCTTCCTACTATATTAATTTCCCTGTATATATTGTTTCTGTTATCTGAATGCTTGTACTGTGTCTGAAGGCTTGACTGCATTTAGGTTGTCTATTTAACTATCTCCAAAGTTGCTCAAAAACTATAGTCACTTCTCCCCCTAGCTTAACTTGAATATCCAACTATCAGCTATATCCAACCATATCCAACAGAAGACTGTAATGGTCTCCTAGACTATCCATGTTTTCTAGTGAAACATTTCACACATCAACCGCATCCTTGTGCAAGAACAAACAGGGTTTACCGGAGGATTAAAAAGAATAAAAGTATATACTGTGTTTCTTTCAAAGTCACTGATAGAAACCTGTGGATAAATTTGGCATAACAAAATATTTAGTATCAACCAGAATCTCTTCTGGTCAGTAGGATAAGAAAAGGGACATTTTATGCTATATCTTGTTCTTGTTGATGTTGTATCTTATGCTTTATCTTGTTCTTGTTGTTATTGTTGATATGTGTGTAAATAAATTGGATTTTATCTTTTTACAAAATGTCTCTCCCCTTTGCAGAACACCCATTCCCGGTTACCTGGTCATCAATTGTATCCAGAGGGCCTGATTCTTCAAGTATAATTTCACACAGCATTTTATTTTGATTTAGGATATCTAAAGAAATTTGCCTTTATTCATCATATTATCCCTCAATTACACAATAAAAGATAGGTTCAACATTAAAAAAAGAGAGAACTTAAGATCAGAATTTTAGATGCAATTTTGTAGACAAAAAGTAAATGCAACACAAAACAAACCTGGTTTATATTTCTAAATGGCTCAGCATTTCTCACCTAAAATTCCTTCAGTATCTTCAGATGTTTGGACATTTCCACAAAATTATGTTGCTTGTCTTAAAGCATTAATGGCTACCTTTTTCTATAGAAAAAGAGCTAGACAAGAACTAGATATGTATTTGAATGTAATATTGAAAAAGTGTGATTGTTTGGTGAGCACTGTGGTTTTCTGTGTTCTCTCTCCTGTTTCTAATAATCTTTTACAATTTAGCTGTCTCTGTCAGCTGAATTGAGCATTAATCTGTTGCTTTCAGAGTGCTGTCCACAAGAACTCAGTGGTAATTTCAGAGGTAATAATTTCAGGTCAATCATCATATGTGCATAGTCAGGCTTATGTTTTCTCATTCATTGTTAGGTTCATTTATCAGTATTTCATCTATCATTTTTCCACTGTCATGCTTGAGATCTTTCAAAACTTTGTCACTTTTGTTATTGCTCTTCTTAGCTCACTTAAGAGTATGGTGAAGAGCAGAGGGTCTTACTATCTGCACAGAATCTGCACAGATTCTCACTATAATGCTTTTGCTTAAAAGAACTGTCAACTTATACTCTATTTCCTATCCATTATCCAGTTATTAATCCATAATACCACTCCTTTTTTCTCTCATAACAGACTAATTTACCAGGATATGGATGACATTTTTCAAACTGCAAGCCCATTTTATCAACAGCTTCAGTTCTCTCAGATTTGCACTGTCTCCATCAAAGTAAGAGAGAAGTATAGCCTGCAAAATATTTACACTGAATAGGATGGGGCGGGGCTGGGGGCTATGTTCCACTGCTTAGGCAAATTCTAACTAAAACTGCTTTGTTCCTAATGATTGTTAAGATATTTTCCCAAATGTAATCACAATTCAGGTTCTTGATCCTACAGCACTGCAAAACTACACTGTCACATCAAGCAGGTCACATATTTTTCAGTATTTCTCATATGCCGTATCTTTATAAGAATCTATTTGTTTTAAACAGAAATTTTTACTTGTCTCAGGCAGAAAATTATTTAATACAGTGCTTTCTTACTAACTGAGAGGCCTTTGTTGTTTGAAAATACAGACTAAAAAAATATTTAAGTGATTCTACTCCTCTCATCTTTTGGGGTTTCTTCCCCTTCCCAAGCATCAACAGAATTGGTGCTCATAGGCAATCTATCTGGGTCATGCTTAGTTCTGTGTAGATATTGAGCTTCCTTCATCCAAAATGGATGCTTCTCATGATTCAGAGATCTTTTTGGAATACATTTGCATGCATTATCCCCTAAACTAAACACAGCGTATATTCAAGCAACTAATATGAAAGGTGGACAGCCAGTGGTTCAGTGGTTCAGCCTAAGAGACAAACAGTCTGTTCATGTGAAATGTAGCATGTTGTAAGCCACATCTTTAAAAGAGAGGCTGAAGTTTTTAATGGTTATAAGTAGACATTTATACCACTTTTATTTTTATTTTTTTTTCCTGCAAAGACAACAGCACAAGAATGCCTAACAGAGGGAAATTAAGTTTGAAAGTGTGGTATTCAGGTAGTACTATGTGTATAACTGTCATGGATACAAGAATTACGAAATTTGACAACTAGAACACAAGAAAGTAGCAAAAGTATTATATATAGTAGAGACATGGTCTAATGGTAAGTTCCTTGAAAAACAGCTCTCTTTCTGCCTTAGCATATAAACTTGGATATCTTGTGAGGAATGAAGAAATCATGCCTGAGGAGCTGACCTAGTAAATAGTTTGCTGCCCCTAGCAAACCAAAATGGAAATCTGTCCTTGACTGAGTATTGCAGGTAACTTGTTTTTGTTGACTGTTAAGACAATTTTCCGCAGTTTCAGCCTTGCAGTGGGCTTTTCATTACTGGGAAGCTTCATGGAAAACTTCATATTTTCTATGGCCAGATGATGTTACAAATTTCTGACCTTTCATAATAATGCACTCTCTGGATGGGTACAGTACAGTTGAAGATACTGTTTCAAAATTGCCAAACTATGAAGCATTAATTTGATATCTTATCTATCAAGTCTTACAACTGTTTATAGTCTAGGCAGCCGCTTCCAGATAGTTCCAGATAGTGACTGTGAGAGGTAATAACGTGAAAGTAGTAGCCAAAAACACAACTCTTTTTCAGAAAAATGGGTTTTGCATACCTAACTCTATGACAGCCATTATAAAGAAAAGGTAGCTAACTGCTCAGGAGTAGTTAAATTATTTGAGGAATACAGCAAGGCAGGCACATGGGTAAAAGCCTAAACTGTCTAGAGAGTTTGCTTTTATGGAGCTGAGCAGCAGCAGAAAGCTCCTGAACAGAGGAGACCAGAAACCTTACAGAGATGTCTGAAAGGAAAAGGGAGAGGTATAACAATTCAAGCCATCACAACTGAATTCCTGAAAAGTGCATTTTTTAATCTTTAAAGAATTAAAATGAAATATTAAAATTCCCTGAAATAAGCTTTAGTGTAATAATCAGTTTTTGATTCTTGCTTACTATCTAAACACAAATTCTGATTTATGTGTGTGTATGCATGTGTGTGAAATATCTTTAAGTAAATAAGTATTAACTAAAGAGGGTTATAGCCCTCTGTATAACTTATATCCAAGCATCTCAGCATTCATCTATTTAAGTAAAACTAAGTGTTAATATCTGTTTTACTTTAAATTAGATGCTCACTACCATCTCTAATATTCCACTATGGAGTAGTAGCTCCAGCTCTCTAAAATACAACTATGCATGACCTTCTGATTTTTTATCACAAGTAAATGGAAAAAACACCTGGTGATTTCAAACATAATTACTGGACAGTTCCATTTCTAGAGCTGCAATTGCATAATTCCATTACAGACATCAGAAAATCATTTGCTTCACCTTGCTAATGCCTCAAAGTGATTTAACTATGCATATGGTAAAGTAAATATTAAAGAGTGATTTCAGAAAACTTTGTAGGAACAGATAACAATGAAAGAGCTGAAGCTATATTTTTAATCTTTAACAAATCTAAAAAAACAGTTGAATTGGGCTTTTTTTCTTGTATCAGTTATTTTCACATGAGTCTCAGTTTATTAACTTCAAAAATAGGTGAAAAATGTGATTTTGAATCACATATAAGTAAAATTTGGTAAGAGAATTAAGGAAAATACAAGATATTTGCACTTAAAATACTTAAATATGATTGAAAAAAAACTTTTTTTCATGTTGTTAAATCGACTTATTTATAGAGTAACTATCTTATGAAAACATGGTAATGACATGCCAAATTAACATGGACAGTTGGAGCATATTTTACTAGACAAGATTTGTCTTATTTTCCCATTTGAAGTGTCAAAATCTGTCAGCAGCATTTCATGCATTTAGAAAGATGTTCTTTCAACTGTACATACATGTACAATACACTACAGGCATTGAAAGCAAGCCTTTAAGATTGACTCCTTCCTCTACAACAAACTAGATATTTCTGATGCATACATTCATTCAATGAGAAAAGGAAACGGCTTGACATGGGTAAATGTTGCCTAGAAGCATATATTCAGAAAAGACAACTAATATAATAAAGTCCTCATAGTGAAAGATTGATATAAAAATTCTGCAAATTTACTCAGGATTTGTGTGCATATGTGTATATGTATTCCTTTTCTTTTTCCTGCATTCCAGTTATTTTCTCTGTTTCAACCTTTTGAGCTCTTCAGACATTAAAATATGGGAAGAGATTAAAATTATTTAAGATTCAGCTGCTAACCATACAGTAAGGTTTCACAGATTCTTGTCCTAGAAATGAAATATTAGCTGTCTCTTGTCAGTTAGTCTTTGATGTTTTGCACACATACACAGAATAATAAAGATGTATTGATTGACTTGTGTTGAGGTTAACCTTAAGATTTGTTACACTGAGCAGTGAGTACTGACTTAGCCAAGACAAGGAGGGGGAATCAATCTCTGATTTTCATCAAAATATCAAGACATTTCTAGATAGGTATATATATATACAAACATATACTACCTATTTATAAAAATGTTTCAAACTCAGTTTGGTAATGAATGAAAATCAAGCGGTGAAAATTTAACATTTGTTTCTGATAAGTCAAGGTAAGAAGTAAAAATGTTCATATGAAGAATGAAAGTAGTTTCGGGGAAATTGAATATTTGTGTGAGATCACAGAATCAGAAAATGGTTAAGGTTGGAAGGGACCTCTAGAGATCATCTAGTCTAATCCCCCTGCTCCAGCACCCAGAGCACGTAGCACAGGGTGGCATCCAGGCGGATTTGGAAGATCTCCAGAGAAGGAGACTCCACAGCCTCTCTGGGCAGCCTGTGCCAGAGCTCTGTCACCCTCACAGGAAAGAAGTTCTTTCTCACATGGAGGTGGAACTTCCTATGTTTCAACTTACACTCCTTACCCTCCTGTCACCAGGCACCACAGAGAAGAGCCTGGCCCCATCCTCCCTACAATCAGCCCTCAAGTACTTGAACAGATTGATTAAATCTCCCAGTCTTCTCTTCTCCACACTAAACAGGCCCAGCTTGCTTAGTCTTTCCTTATATGACAAATGCTCCAGTCCATTAATCATCTTCGTGGCTCTACGCTGGACCCCCTCTAGAATCTTAAAATCCTTCTTGAACTGGGGAACTGAGAACCACATACACTACTCGAGGTGCGGCCTCATCAGGGCTGAGTAGGCAGGGAGGATCGCCTGCCTTGACCTGCTGGCAACACCCCTCCTGAGGCAGGCCAAGATCCCATTGGTCTTCTTGGCCATGAGGGCACGTTGCTGACTCATGGTTAACCTTTTGTCAAACAGGAATCCCAAATCCCTCTCTGCAGAGCTGCTTTCCAGCAGGTCAACCCCTAATCTGTACTGGTGCCTGGGATTATTCTTCCCCAGGTGCAGGACCCTGCATTTCTCCTTGTTGAACCTCATGAGGTTCCTCTCTGCCCAACTCTCCACCCTGTCTAGGTCTCTCTGAATGGCAGCGCAGCCCTTGGGAATGTCAACCACTCCTCCCAGTTTGGTGTCATCTGCAAACTTGCTGAGGGTGCGCTCTGTGCTCTCATCCTAGTCACTGATGAACAAGTTGGACAGTATCGGACCCAGTACTGACCCCTGCGGGAGACCACTGGCCACAGGCCTTCAACCAGACTCAGCCCCATTTATCATCACCCTCTGGGCTCTGCCATCCAGCCAGTACTCAATCCACTTCACTGTCCGCTCATCCAGTTCACACTTCTTGATCTTCCCTATGAGGATGTTTTGGGAGACAGTTTTGAAAGCTTTGCTGAAGTCAAGGTAGACAACATCCACGGCTCTTCCATCGTCCACCCAGCCAGCCACCTCATCATAGAAGACTATCAGGTTCGTCAAACATGACTTCCCCTTGGTGAATCCATGATGACTACTCCCGATCAGCTTCTTTTCCTTGACATGCCTAGAGATGGTCTCTAGGATGAGCTGCTCCAGTACCTTTCTAGGGACAGATGTGAGGCTGGCCGGCCTGTAGTTTCCTGGCTCCTCTCTCTTGCCTTTTTTGAAGATCAGAGTGATGTTAGCTTTCCTCCAGCCCTCCAGTACCTTCCCTGCCCTCCATGACCTCTCAAAGGTGATGGAGCAATGACCCCTGCCGGTTCCCTCATCACTCTTGGGTGTATCCAATCTGGGCCCATAGATTTATGAGATTTATTTTTCCACTTTGTTTAAAGAATCCCTAACCCAATCCTCCTCAACTAGAGTAAAGTCCTCCTTTCTCTTGGTTATCTCTCTTGTCTCTGGACTCTGGTTCATGGGGACCAGCCTTAGCAGTAAAGACAGAAGCAAAGAAGGCATTTAGTTACTCTGCCTTCTCGGCGTCCTCCATCACCAAGGCACCCTCCCCATTCAGCAGCAGACTAACATTTTCCCTAGTCTTCCTCTTGCTGCTGATGTATTTATAGAAACCTTTTCTGTTGCCCCTGACATCTCTTGCTTATTCTAATTCCAAACAGGCCTTGGCCTTCCTTGCTGCCCTCCTGCATTCTCTGACAATGTTCCTTTTCTTTCTTAAAGTCTAGGATTGTAATTCCACTTCTTGTCCAGCTTCCTCCTTGCAGGATCATGAATTCCAACTGCTTGTGGTCACTGCAGTCAAGACTGCCCCCCACCTTCACATTTCCCACTAGACTATCTCTGTTTGTTCGTATCAGGTCTAGCAGCACCCCTCCCCTTGTTGGCTCGTCTACCACCTGCATCAAGAATTTCCTGCAATGTTCTGCAGGAACCTCCTGGACTGTCTGTTCCTAGCTGTGTGATTATCCTAGCAGACATCAATGCGGTTGAAGTCTCCCATCAGAACCAGGGCCTGGGATCGTGAGGCTTCTTGCAGTTGCCTGTAGGAGGCCTCATCCACTTCCCCTCCCTGGTCAGGACGCCTGTAGTAAACTCCCACAACCATGTTGTCCCTGTGCGCCTGCCTTTTACTCTTCACCCACAGGCTGTTGACCTGCACTTCGTACTCCCTTGTGCTGAGCTCCATACCTTCCATTTGCACCCTCACGTAAAGCGCAACCCCACCACCTTGCCTTCCTGGCCCGGCCTTCCTGAAAAACCTAAAGCCATCCATGGCCGCATTCCAGTTATGAGAGCTGTCCCACTATGGCTCAGTAATTGCAATGAAATCATGGCCTTGCAATCATACATGCATCTCCAGTTCTCCTTGTTTATTTCCCACGCTGTGTGTGTTTACATAGAGGCATTTGAGTTGGGCACCCAATATGATTCTCTTTCTAGCTGGGACAGATGGAACTTGACCATGTGAGTCTTTAGAAGTTCTCTTATTTTCCCATCTAACCTCTTCAGGCTTAGGGCGTCCTACGCAGGCTATGGAGTTAAGCAACTCTGAGTGGCCTGACAGGAGATCGCCTATCCCTGATGATATCTCCCTCCCACCTCGAATCTAGAGACCTCTCGATCAGCCCTGATAGCTAGCCCTGCTGGCTCATGTCCCAAGGCTATCTTCCCGCTTTGAGAAAGATGGATCCCATTAAATTCCATCGTGTCTGCTGCTATGTAAGGCTTCCTGTTACCAAAAAAAAAAAACAGAGTTGTGGTGATGACACCAGCCACAGAGTTAATGGACCATATCCTCCTATTTCTTTCTATATTGTTGCCAGTACTGAGAAGAATGGAAGAGAATATGACCTGCATGCCTGAGTTCCTAATTGTCTACCCCAATTCCCTAAAGTCCCTTTTGATCGCCCTAAGGCTATGTGTTGCTGCTTCTTTTCCTCCCACATGTAGGACCAGCAGTGGATAAAGTCAGGAGGTCTCACCAGACTGGGAAGTTTCTGGGTGACATCCTTAACCCAGTCCCCAGGAAGGCAGCAGACCTCTGCCTCCGCCTACATATCGGACCCTCCATATCCTGAATTGAGGAATCATCCACAACTATAATCTGCCTTTTTTTCCCTTATACCTGTGGTAACAATACATGAGGTTTACCTTTCTGATTGTGTTATAATTTTTGGAGGAGAAAGATTCTTGCCTACCTATCTACTAATTGCCCTTCCTCCTCCAGGGCCTGGCTAGGGATAGCAGATTGGGTAGGATGGGACAAAGTTTTTTCTTTCCACTGTAAGCCTGGACTTTATCCATACATTGCAGTGCTTCTTACTTTCCCCTTGTGTTTGCTGGTGGATGGACTCTGCAGTCGCATGTTGCAGTGCGCTTCTTGGTGTCTGCGCCTATTTCACCCTCTCTTACTTACAGATACTTCTTAGGCTTTCAACCTCCTCTCATAGCTCAACTACCATGCTGAGCAGATATTCCACCTGCTACTCTCCCTCAGGTCGTCCAAAGGAAGTGTCAGGCTATGGCACTTCTTGCAGCCTGACAGCCTCATGCTTTGCCAGTCAATCAGTCTGGATGCCTGTCTCCTCTCTGCTCTGGTGCTTGCTCTTCACTGTGCAGCTTCTGGCCACCGATTTAGTGGCCTCTTGGAAGGGTCTCGCGGTGCGAGTGTCCACTCCAAAGCCATTACCTAGGAGGAATGGGAATGATTGTTCCAAAGCTTAGTTTGGGAGTTTTTCAAAGCGAAAAGAAAATGAATCTCCTCACTCTAACTAGAGTATGTGAAAATTAATATAATCTAGTTTTCTACTGATCTGTGAGATAATACATCCTATCAAAAAGCATCTACTACTTGAAATGAGAACAGGATTAGTCCTTTTCTGGAAAATTTTATTTATTCTATTTTTAAAAAGCATGTATCTGTACAACTAAGCTAAACTAATCACTTTTTGAAAGTCATTCTAGGTCTTAATAATCAAAATAATGACAACAAAAAAATGTCCCCAATGATCTTTTAGGAACCTTTTACGGGATGCCTAGTTGCATTCAATTTCAGGTGATAGGAAAAGGGTATCTAACACTCAAGTTCTCTCCTGTCCAATATTTTTGCCTCTGAAATATCTGGAAATTAATTTTCTCTCTTATTCCCAGACTCATAGCTAATTTGAAGAGGCTTATGTGACTGAACTGGTTGCCTTGTCACAGTAAACATCAGGGCAGCAAGTAAATCTATCTAGACAAAATAATAAATTTCTCCACAGCTTTCAACTAGGATTGTAAATGTTTGATGATGAGCATCTGTTCATCAGGAATCTTATACCTGACACTACTGCTTTTTTGACACTCGCCTGCTTGGTACCTATTTGGAAACAGCAGAAATTATCAGGGCTATCTGGATATAAATGGATGATAATTAGTGATTAGTGAAGATACAACATGAGAAGAAAAAAGATAAAATTAATTCATTTTAAAAATATATTTCTACATTGTCTCAGTTTACTGAGATAGTGATAAAGTTGTGCATTTGAAATTTTTATCCCTTTATACCCGGATTTTAAACTGTAGAAAAACTGTGTTTTTTCCCGAAGACTGCTTCCTTAAGGGAGGATGTCAAGAAGATGGAGCCAGATGATTTTCAGTGGCTGCCAAGGACAGACAGGATGAGAAGTAATGGGCACAAACTGAAATACAGAAAGTTCCACTTGAATTTGAGGAAACTTTCTTGATTGTGAGGGTAACACAGCACTAGAATAGGCTACCCAGAGAGGTTATGGAGTCATCTTCTCTGGAGATATTAAAATCTTGTCTAGACATAACTCTGTGCAACGTACTGTAAGTTACTCTTATTGTGCAGAGGGGTTGGACCAGATCTAAAGTTTTCTTCCAACCTTAATAATTCTGTGATACAGTTTTTACCTAACTAGAGTTCTACTCTAGTTATATTTTCCCTTTATGTTTTGCCTTCTCTATGTATTTCATCTTTTATTCCTTCCCCTTTGTCTTATTTCTTGTTCCTTTTGTTTCTTTTGTTTCTTTTGTATTTTGTCCTCCTCTTCCTGTCCTAGCTCTCTGCCTCAAACCATTCATTCCATACCTCAACTTCCAACATAACAACATAGGAATTTCATTTTAAAAACACTGTAAAAAGTCTTCTCAAAGACAGAGCAGTAGAAATTTTTGTTCAAAAGTACAAACCATTAAAAAAAAACACAGAAATCAAATATAAATTCCCAAATGTATTATATTTCAAATCTTTTTTCTTGAAGGTATCACTTGCATCTTTTTAGTGTTTTGAATTATCTACTGTACCATGGCTGGTAGGTGTGAGCTTTCTGTTGAATCTAAAGAAAAAAAGAGAAAACTTTTCAACCTGCTTTTTTAATCTGTCTGTGATATATAGTTTCCTACAGCAAAAAGGAGACAGGGAAAATGATTGCTTTGGAAAGTCTTCCTGGTGATGCCCTAGGCACAAAGAAGTTGACTCAAGCTGACCCAGCTTTCTCTGACCTCTTACTACTGGCCTCTTACTACTTCTGCTACTGGTCTCTTACTACTTCTGGCCTCAGAAGAACATAAACACTACTTCTTTGCAGAGAAACATCCTTGCATTATACATTTGTATGCTCATACATATGTATACACTCTAAAACATGCAGAGACTACATCTGTTTTGGGATACTTAGACATGGATTACAATTGGTAAGATAAAAGTAATATCCTAGCAGTTTAACATACCAGTCTTTCAATTTTACCAAACAGCAGCAGCTAGTTACAAACATATTTATATATTGTGCGTGTACATTGCCTATGATGGCATAGTGCTGAGACCTTATTAATAGAAAAAAGCATCAGAGCTAAAAATAAAGTAGCATCTGTGTGAATATCCTAAAGACATGCTATGTCACATTTTCAGTGATTTGTGTCAAATTTTGTGAGATTGTGAAGAAACAGCAAGTGCAGTTCCTAAATTGCTTTTAAGACCTCAGTGTCAGTAAGTGCCTCTCACTTTTTAGCTTCTATCTCCCTCTTTCACCATCCCTACTTCTCTCCCATCCAAGGCCTTCTAGGTGCAAACAGATAAACATTGACATATGCTCGATAGTATTTTAGAACCTGCAAGTTGGGGTGAATATTCAGGCTCAATCCTTGTTTTTTTTTTTTTTTGTTTTGTTTTGTTTTGTTTTGTTTTGCTTTGTTTTGTTTTGTTTTTTTTCCTTCAAAGAGAGTTGTTTTGCTCACTTTCTTTATGGCCATTTTACTATCATTCATGCAATGCAAGAAAGACAGGGAATATCTGAACATCCAGGATTTTCTACTTTTTTGACAGACAGTAATGCTCTTTCTAAGTGCTGCCACTTTTCACCCACGGAAAAGAATCTTTTCTAACTGGCATGGCTGTCAAAAATGGATACATATGAATGGGCCTGGTGCTGTCTGAGAACTGCAATATCAAAACAAAATTATTTACAAACCCTTGCTGAAAACACTGAGCCTGGGATGCCTTGCCCTGCCTCCTGCTTAATTTAACCCTTAGCTACATAGAGTGGGTTACTAATTGTAGAAGACTGTTTTGACTGCAAGGTTCAAATAGCAAATGTAAACTATAGATGTAATCTTGCAAGTGCTGTTGAGATCTATGTAATTTTCTTCACAAAAGCTGAACAAAGAGATAGCACAGCATTATAATTGTATAAAACTTCTTTCAGTGTGTCCATTGCAGAAAGGATTGTCTCAGTGACTGAATAGAAATGACCAAGTCTCTTTTTACTGAAATCTTTGTGACTTGTGCACAGAAAACTGCATCTAACATATTTACTATAATTAGATTTCTCCTTTAAGGTAAAGTTCTTTTGTTTCAAAACATGTTTAGAATAATCCCTGGGGGAAAAAAAAAAAAGATATTTTTATATCTAATTCTTATTTTAAAAATATTTTTATATACTTATTTTAAAAATAAGAAAAAATAAAGTATATAAAAAAGATCAGATATGTTGTTTTTTTTCCAAAACATTTCTTTAAAGGAAAGTCAGATTTTTTCATTAGATCTTCTTAAATACAGCTACAGAATTAGAAAAGAATAATAACAGAGTTTTGCTGGTATCACATAGCTATCCATCACAATTCTGCACCTCGAATCCATTGATAAGGAGTAGGCAAATTACAGTGTGTACGTTATAAAGTATTTCAGCATTGGGTACATTATAAAGTATTTCAGCAGTGGGTAGCTGGAGGGAAAAATCTGTATGTTGCCATTTTCAACAATTGAACATATTCAGTGAAAACTTCTAATTGAGAAGTAGACATAATGTGCGGTAAGAAAATCAGAAAAATACTAATTGTGCAGCAACATTCAAAGGCAACGGGACATCAGTATTCATTGATAAGTGTTAAATATAATAATTATATGTGCTCTATAACAGAAACAGATTTCTGTGTAAAAAGATAGTGTGAGATGCTGTTCTTGAACTCTTGATATGCCGCCTTCTCTCAAAGACGTACAAATCTTCTTCATACAGACATCATAGAACTTTATCAGTTTCAAGAGCTATTTGTTAATAATGTAAATAATGTTAATAATGAAGTCCCTTCTAACCTCAACCAGTCTGTGATTTTGTGATTGTGTGATGCTCCAAAGCTCTTTCTAAGCCCACTCTCCATGTCCTGATTTGCTGTGATCATGCTCTGGTGCACAATGCTCCAATCAAAAGGGAGTTCTATCAGCAGATGAAGGTGTGCTACAGCAAAACCACTATATCTTTATAAATCTACAGTGATAATATTTATATCTGAAGCTATATCTTTATAAATAAAAACTAGTTTATTATTTAGCTATATATTTTGTGATTTTATAATCATGTAAAGGTATCTTAGAATAAAACAGTCACAGTAATAAGAGAAAATAGTATTCAGTTGTTACATCTCTGAAGTTTCAGACTAATCTTGGAATTTCCCCCAAGTTTTCCCCCATGTTTTATTGTTCCTGTTTTATTACTACTCCCAAAGCTTCTGGCAGAATTAGCTATGTCTTTAAAACAGAATAAGATATTTATATTTAAAACAGAAGAAAGAAAAGAAAGAGTAAAGGATTTTCCAGTCACACAAATATTTAAAGACTCATTATTATAAAATAATATGATTTAATCCAAAAAGGCGAAATATTCTTATAAGAAAATTGAATTGTGATTGGTGTTATTTTATTTATAGAGCATTGAGTTCCAACAACATTATTCTTCTTAGTCCTTGAGGAAGTAATATACTCTCACCCTTAAAATGCTGTAAGTAGTCGATAATCCATTATTACAGTAAGCCGTACACTCTCACAGTAATTATCTAATAACCCCTTATAAAAGACCGTAGCTTCCTAATCTGTTTATAATTATCATTTCAATGATCCTGTGCATTAATGTCTGACCTTCAGCAACTCTGACCTGATCTTAATTAGCTCTAATATCAAATCATCACTATATAAGAAACTAGCCATGACCAAATGAATGAACCCCAGGTACAGTTAATTTCTGGAGCAATTATCTTTTCATGTAGGGAGATTTAAATGATTATCTGCACAATTTCACACAGTTTTATGTAATTCTGTGACATTATAAATTCTGTTTTAAATCATATTTCAAAGGCAAGACTCCACAGACTGACTTCATCTACTAACCTATCAGGATAGTTTATCATACTACTAATGTATAAGAACAGATGAATTTTGTGTCATTATTTTCAGTTACACATAGGATATTTCACAAAGTGATAAACTGAAGTTTAAATATATAAATATGTGCCAAAGGTAGTCTAGGAGCCAGTGACATTCAGTATAAATTAGATATCATTTTAAAGAAATGTGGTATTATATTAAAATAGTGTAAGTAATTGATAATACCATATGTTTTTGAGCAAGATTAGGAAATTCTAAAATGTGTATTGGTACTAAGCATGAAGTATTTACTATGCATTTGAAGCTGAATACCATTCATCACATTTTAAAAGCTACTGTATAAAAATGATAATTCCACAGAAAGTATTTGAAGCTATTATTTAAATTACAATTATTTGGTACTGATGGCACAGGAACTATTAATGTGTTATTAAAACAGAATCCTTGGAGTTTGATTTATAATTTAATCTGACTGGAGCATAACACAACCCTTCATGCTAGCTGGGGTTATTTTCCTCATGCTTTCACACACACATACATACACACACTCATACAAATGCATTAAACCAAATAATTCAAAAAAATAAAAACAAAAAATTCCACAGCCAATACATGGGTCTACCACTTTTGTGTTGTTTTGAATAATTCATCTCTGGGATGATCCAGTAAATATTTGTGCTGGGTTTCGCAAGAATACATTTTTTACCCAATTTCAGAGGGCAAGGGGAAGGCAGGAAGTATAGAATAACCTATTTATTTCAGAAACTGTGAGTCAGTTTCATGAGGTATTTCAACAAGCATATTACTTACTGTTCTATCTTAACACAATTTACTTAACTATTGAACCTTCTTTTTCACAGCTCTTTCAAACGCTAATTTTCCTAGCTGTAAGCCAAATCATTTGTCCTACGGCCATCAGAAGAAGATAGTAGCCTGATGGGGGTGATTGATTTATAAGGTAATTTGAATGGAAGATTTTATGTACCTCCTCTTAGTGATGCCACAATGACAGCTTAGACAACCTTTCCATGATATATCATCCAGGGAAGCAGAAAAGAGTAAATTTAACCAGTGGTATTGCCTTCTTATATTTTTTTCTTCCACATTATTATCTGCATTCTATATTATATCTAGATATTTATAATTATCAAGGATCATCAACAGATATCTTGTCTTACCATTTAATTAAATTAAGCACTCTGTAAGAAGTGATGTACAAAATCAGTGAATTAGTATACCCAGAATAAATAGACTAAGGAAATGATTGTTAGAAGGTATTGAAAAGTGTTTGCAAAGAAATCCTAGCCAGCTTTCTGGTCAAATGGAACCATCAGTTACTCTCTTTGCAGGATTATTTCTTTTCTTTTTCACTTCCTTTTCATACATACACATATTTAATTCCTTCCACGGACTTAAAATATACCATGTGCTTTATAGACCTTGATAATTTTATCCGTTATAGTTTTGGCATATTCCTATAAATGAAAACAGTTTTCTTCATCTGTATCAAATATTGAATAGCTTAAATCATTAAATAAACTTCAGACGATTTTCAAAGTTCAGTTTTTGAAATAGAACACTCTATTTTTTATGGAAAATGAAATATTCCCTTAAAAAATACTGGAGTATGTAGCTTCCTGAATATTATTACATTAATCTAAAATTCTGTCTGTTTTACATCTTTTGTCCTGTATTTCATTTTCATACCTTATAGATGAAATAAATATATGGACAATTCAAGAGGCCTATAATCAAAATAAAATTCCACTCTTCTTCAAAAGAAAAAGGCTACATTTTAATCAAAGATGTTTAAGGAAAAATGCATATTTCATAATTTTTCACCTTGAATAATATTGATATGAAATCTGGCATTTTTTTTCCACTATACATGTCACTTTAAAACGTAATATAGTAGATGATTATATGAATATTATGAAAATTTCTGATCAGGAGCATGAGTGAACATCTAATCAGGAAGAACTGGACACGTTACATTTGCATAGGAGGTTAGACATTCAAACTTCTTGGTCAGGTGTACACTTACTCTGAAAGAGAAGTAGCTCTCTGGAAACTAGACTTTTGTCCATAAACCTATGCACATATTGTCAAGCCTTTCATCTTCTTCTGGAAAGTATCTAGCCAGAGGCAGATATGTTTTGGGTCTACATTATAATCACAGTATTTCTCATGTGTCAAACTGTGAGGCCTAATGCCACACACTGTAAACTCTTCTAACATATTAACCCAAGTCTTTATTATCTATTTTCCAGAAAGCTAGTTCATGAAAAATGATGATAAAAAATTGCTGTTGGAAGTAAATAAAAAATCAAAAATGAATTGGATACAGACTTTGTGCAAGTTTAAGCAAAGAGTATTGTTTCTATTTCTTCTTTTTTTCTTTTTTCTTTTTTTTTTTTTTTGAGAAGTCATATCTTTAAGCTTATACTTTTTAAAATTACTTAGTTTGGAAGTTATTTGAATCAAGGATTGTGCATTTGTTCCATGCTTACTCAGTGCATGATAAAACAGAAAACCAGCTACAAAGATCACAATGGTTACTGCAAAAATAAGGACAATAAGCATCCCTTTTACATAAAACATGATTTAATGAATTGAAGAAACTGACATTAGGCTGAAAAAAATGCTTAGAACTTTGTAATAGTGATCATGGTATGTGTTGGGCAAAACTGTCAGGACTATCTAGAAAGAGTTCTCATATAAAACTGAGTTTGTTTAGTCATGACAAGAAGTTCCCTCATGAAAGTATGCTCTCAGGATCTAATGAATGGAGACTATATAGACAAGATCTACTGTAACTCATTTATATCAATGACATTTCTTGCTTGGATAATAACAATTTTCTTCTCGAATCTCAAATAGCTAGCCTGTACACTGAAGACTTACGTTTGGTACTAATAGTTCTGCACAAGGAACCATCTAACTCTAAATACAACTGAGCACACTATTTAAATTGTTCATAGCAGGGAGAATGTCTAATTTTTGTGACCATGCATGTGAATGAAAAGCTGTGTGCTTTATTAGTGTGTATATTATATGCACACACACACAAACGCATACATTTTTAAAGTGTGTAACTTTTTAATAAAGGTTGGTCAGAATCACAAGACAGAGGACTAGATGGCCCTCCAATATAGAATTAGAGGGGCAATGATGTCCTGTAGTAGCGGTGTCTACTTCTCAAGCATTAAACCTTGTGCATCTGTCTTCCTCAGTAGCTTGACACCATGTGAGAGCTACGAAAGAGTTGAAAGTTACATGTGGTATTTCCAAAGATAATATTGCTTCTTTTTTACAAACTGTGCAGTGATCTAGATCTGATCTAGAGGGTTAGTCCAGAGAATAAGTGTTGCTTTCTCTCCTTGACAGAAAACATGGTTAGAAGATGAAAAGGATCATAGAACATTCTGTTATGGATGTCTGGATAGGTGAGAGCTGCAATTCAAGTATGCCCCATTTCAGGTGAGACCAAGACCCTACAAGGAAGGAAATTAATGGATGTCTCTAGTCTATAATGCATGAATTACTTGTAATTCTTTATCTATGAATAAGGAAGATTTGACTTCATAAGAGATGGAGAAAATTTTCCTAGAATACAAGAGATGTATTGAAGCTTTTTGTATCAGCTTTGGTCAATGCCTTGAACAGTGGGCATTGTTCCCTAAAAGAACATTGGTTTTGGCAGGAAATAAGGCTGAAGGCATGCACTTACTTTTAGGATATGGAAAAGAAATACGCAGCTATACTCTCTCTTATTTTAAAAGGTTCTTAACAAGACTTGTCATGCCACAGAAATTTAGACTCAGGTGAACTTATTCCTAAACTACACAAAATAGTTTTTGAAACATTTTAACATTGTTTTTAGGTATTTCCCCAAAGGCTGCAGCTCTCCTTTTGAATTAAGGTTTTGCTGAGATGAAAAGAAAATGTTTCTCATTGATCCCTATAGGAAAGACATTTTTCTTTGAACTCTATTTTTAGAGATGTTTTAACACTTGGAGTGAGATGGGTAAATGTAGTTTTGTTTTAAATTAACATGTTTTTGTTTACTTTATAGGCAAATAGAGTTTGGGATTTGTACATAGACCAAGCTAACATATACACTTCCTGAGAGCCAATGTTTCCTTTGAAGAATTTCTTTCTTAACCAGTGCACTCCACCCTGCTGAGCTAAGTGTGGCAGAAAAAGAAGAGGCATTTCCATACCTGATTGTTGCAACTCTAGTGTCATTCAAAATAAGACTCATAAAATCACTAAGAGCTGTTTTAGTGATTAGTATTTAGTGCAGTAGTGCAGTACTGTCTTTCATTCTTTCTACATCTGTTGACCTGTAATTCTGTAGAATGACCACATGGCTCATACAGCAGGACAGTGCCAAAGGAGGGTTTGATCAACTATTATGAATCATCTTCCAAGTTTTATGAGTTAGTGTAAAACTTTTCCGCTTCTGAAAGCTCATTACTTGCATACACTGTCTTGTATTAATTTGAATTAGAAGGACCATGTTGTAATGCTGTTTCATAAAACTACAAGGGAAGTGTGAATCAGACAATACTTATTTAGGCTTGACTTGTTGAACATCAGGGGTAGTTTCACACCTAAGACTTTTGCATAAAAGAGAGTCAGCGTTTAGGAAATAAGGTCATAAGTTCCAACTGTGCTAGTTATTCTACTATAGTGTCAAAGTTGGAATCACTTTGCTTGCACTACAAGCTCTCTTCCAGGAGACAGCTCCCTTCACTTTCACAGAGCATTAGATAACTCATAACTTCAGTACACATTTACATAGAAAACTTTCCATCATGTGCAACAGGTGTGAAATTAAAGCGTACTTTTATTCAGAACAAATCTGCCATATAAGCAATTTTAACATACAGTGGGATGAAAATAAAGAATGTTACCTTACAGATTCTGAGGGCCCACATGGAAACCATCTAGTTTGTGACTCAGGTACAGGTACTTTTTATATTGTGTACAAATGAGCTAGTAGTACAGTGATCTCGTAGATGGACATCAGGTACTTGCTTGTAGCCTCCGTTGTTTATTTTATATGCATAAACTCACAAAATCCCACTGTTATGTGATGGTGGCCGCAATGTCTAAGTGGGATCTTAAACATCATTTAAATTCATCTAGGATGGTAGCTGCAGGCTTTCTATAGAAAATAATGTCACTTCAGCAGAAGATAGGTATGAAAGGGGATTTCCCAGGTCATCAAATCTGGTTTCCTTTCACAGTTACTTCTATTGTAATTAAATACTCCCTCCTATTTTATAATCTTATAATCTCTTTGAGTCTTGTCGATGTGCTGAATATTGTTGTGTTGAATATTTCATGGCCCTGCAATTCTTTGACAAAAATTGTGCTTAAGCTTATCTAATTCATCATCTTTTTTACTACATATCTTCTGCTCTCTCATCCTTCTCACAGCATACCTGCAGAGAGTAGCAGCCCAATTTATAACCTCTTACTCTGTGTTTTACTAGGGCAAACAACTCCATTCCTTTAACTCTTCATAAAATGTCCTGTCCAATTCTTCTAATTACTGTAGTAGTCCTTCTCTATATTTTATCCATATAATTCATCTTCAAAATGGATGATCAGTGTCATATCATACAGATTGCTTTGTCTGTCTTTGAGGTGATCCCATTCTTTTAGATGATATTTCAATACTGCATTATGCTATCAATTAATCTGGTAAGTTTTTTCCTGTTATTATCGCTAAGATAAAAATACAAAGGCTAATTAAATTCATGCTAATATAAAAAAACATAAAAATTAATATAAAATCAGTTTAAGGTGCAATCCTTAGGGAACAAGCAACTTCCTATCAATTTTTAGTAGTGGTTACTATTTTCTTTATTGTCACTGAAACATTTATTTTCTATCATTATATCAACACCTCCTCCATTTCAGAGCAAAATAAAAAAAAAAGGATCAATTAACCATGTTTTGTAAGTCATGTTTTGTCAAACTGGAAAATTGGGAAGTTACTGACAGGACTGCTAAAACTAAAGTGCTAATATGCTGCATTCAGATCAGATCTGTTTGACTGTAGTTTGATATCAAATATCAGTGCTAATTCTGACACTTTGATTCATTGCAGGATTGAATGATTAACACCTTGAGCCCCAAGTACCTTCCCACCACTCAAGACAGAAAGAGAAGATGATCTTCAGATGTTCAAGAAAGAGTAATAAAGCAGGGAGTAAAGCATCAGAAATAATAAGAAAGAGTGAGATGATAGACTTCAGGCTTTTACAAGGAAGGATACATCTGATAGGACAGAAAGATTCAATGTTTACCTACCGTGAAGCAAGAGCCTGTTGGCGAATTTGTGTGGTTGCCTGTTCTTTCATGCTTGCTAGGTGTGCAGTCTTCTCTACTTACTTTTCATTTTTTCCCTTCCTATTTAATTTTTGTAGCAACAGTGCAAAATGTTATTGATAAGAACTTCTCTGCCGCCAGCTCCCACTATAGGAGATACCAGGTTTTTAATGCAGCCCTTGTATAACAGAAATATTCACTAATAAATTAGTCATGTGACTATGCCTTTGTGGTACTATGGTGAGAAGAAAGTGTAGACTGTTCCTATCTGAAGTTCATAGATAAAAATGGATAAACCTGGGATCATACATATACATCAAGGATATTTTTACATACATATATATTTGAAAAGCTGTTTAATCCTATATTTTATATTCCCTGAACAAACAGGTGAATGTATCCCATTTGCTGTTAACTCATTTGGAAATAAATCTTCCCCTGTTTAGTCTGTTAGTAGTGTTACTCCTAACACTATGAAGATTTAGGGAGAAGGTTATAGGGAAAGTTGTCCATTCCACACAGTGGTGTTCAAACTGGCAGTAATTTTACTGTGTTTTGCTGTAAATAATATCTAGGAAGAGTAGCTGTGAATGTTACTTGGGAGGATTAATGGGAAGGGAGACATTATGAAATTACCCCTTCTGTTTATTTTTTGCTGTAGTAAGCACACCTGTAGATAGAGAAACCCGAAAAGTCGACATCTATTAGCGAATAATCATGCCCAAATGAAATATGACTTTGAAATCGTATTTTTGTGTTTATATTGATCTAAATTAATCACATGCATAATGATATTTATTTGAGTGGATAGGGAACTAGGGACTCAATTCAGAATTCTAGCGTTCATTTGAGCATTAAAGAGTGGTATACTGCACTAATATTTTCATCTTTAAAAGCACCTAAATGGATCATTAGAAATGAGATGTTAATTTGACAGGTGAATGCAAGACATTGCACTTGCAGTTGTACAATATTTGTTTTCCTACTATTTGTTTATTTCCTACACAAAGAAAACCTACAAGCTACTATGTCTGGGATTGCTGCTATTTTGGAGGAAACTCCCATTTAATAAAATCAGCAGTACATTGCAATCCAAATTTTTCATCATGCATTTCTTATAAAGTTTTCCAATAGAGGAAAAAAATCTCCATATAGAAACATAAAGGGTTCTGTCAACACTGATTGCTATCCATGATTCAGGGACCCAATCTGACCTGATTTGAAATGAAAATGTAGTTTACTGAGATACAGAAGACACTGATCGCTATGGAAGTCATTGGTGTGATCTTTGTTAGTTGTATGATACCAAAATTAGAAGCATTTCTATTGAATCACAGAAGATTAAGGAGATTGTCCCAAAGGTTTGCTTAAGATGTAGTTATTAAATTTCACTTGATTTTTTAACACGTTGAAAATCAAATATAATTTAGGGAAATCCATATTCATACAGATGTCAGTCAGTTAACTTCTCCTCCAGAAAGCTGCCTGCCAGATTTAACATTATTCTCCAGGGAACTTCTTTTAAGTTAGATTCTATAGATTCATATATATGTTTTATGACTGTTATAGGGTCAATAACTTTCCCTCTATAAAAAAAATGAATAAAATCAAATTCCTGCACACTCTGCACTGTTTATTTTTATTTTAAAGTCAGATTGATTGTAAAATATTAAAAACACTTTAGTCATTTAGCTATAAGAATTTACTCAATAGATTTTTTCCTCTCTTTTAATAGGACTTTCTGAACAGTGTTCTTTTGATCTCCTTGACTGCTTTCTATATTGTAAGTCTAATCCCCTATTTAAACATTTTCCAACATTTCATCAAACACTCTGATTTAAATTTTCCTTAATCTAGCTAGTCATATTAATCTACTCCTTCACTTCACATTGTAGAGCATGTCATTTCATTTTAAAAATAAATAAAAATAGAAATGGTTAATGAAAATGACTGCTACAACACATTTGAAAATACTCTACAATTTAGCATCACAAAAAGTGAACATTTAAGGATTCTGCTTCTAAATGCCACCCTAATTAAAGGAACAGTTCCTTTTAAATGTGCTTTTTTTCACATGCATAAGAGGCCTTATTCAAATGAAGGGGAAGACCTTTCACATACATGAGGCTATAATAGAGAGCTTAGCATAACTTCTACCTGATTTTCAATGCAAATGGCAAAGGAGAAGTTAGTGTGTTGATGCAGATTATGTTTATCCTTCTCACACACCACAGAATTCTTCACGCTCTGGAAATATTTTGCTTATCAGTGAGAAGCAATGATCAACACCTCACACCCACAATCCCAGAGAGACTCAAAAACTGAGATCATCAATATTTAGATATAGTCAGATTCTCGCAGTTCCAGACTATTAATTTGCTCACGTTTATTCTACTGTATAAACACTTTACTGCTACATATCAAATATCAAATAGAGTGATTAAAAGACAACAATGTTATGTTGATGAAAAGCAGCAGATATTTGGTATTTAACTACATTATATACAGAGGTTGTTGCTGTTATTATTTTTTGTTGAAAAAAAATGCGACTTAATTTTTATTTTTACAAAAAGCACAGAGATTTCTATGTTTGATATGGCAAACATTCTTAAATCAGACTTAACAAGTGAATATATTGCTCACAACGGTTTGTTGTCTTTGCTTGCTACAAGAGCTTGACATTGAAGACACCACTTGTGTCACATGCAGGTTCTTCTTACACTGAAAGCGGACGTTATTCATTACGAGAAGCAGGAAAGAAACCTGAGTCAAAAATACACTAAGCATCCAGCCCAGAAGTGAATTAACTGATGTTGATGCTAATTTGGAATAGCTTTCTGACTGCTCAGAAACAGTGTGAGTGGATGCTTGGCCTGTAAATTTCATGTTTTGCTGACCATACTGTTGGATTTAAATAGCGTTACCCTATCATTATAAGAAAAAGGAAAAAAGGCAAGCAAACAAGTGGTCACTTCACTAGTAAGGCCAAAAAATCAGTCTTTCCTATTGGTATACTTCCATTCTCTGTAGAATAGTGAGGTGTAGGGTAGGTATTTTTTCAGAGCGTCATAGTGATATCATTGCTATTTTAGAATTTACTAATTTGTAATTTTCAAGTGGTTCAAGGCTTTTAAGCAACAGATAATGAAAAGGTTTCTTTATTTTTGCTTCTACTAAATTCCAGTCTGGTTTTGTTCAAGGAGATGAGTTGACATAAGGAATCATTGTCAAGTCATTAAACATTCTGTTAGATGTCAACATTTTACATGAATTGCCTGACACTAGAATCTTCCTATATGGATAGCAAGAAGTTCTGTGAGTTGTTTTACCTTTTCCCAGAATATAAAGATGGGACCTGGCAATGATCAGAGCTAAGAGCTGGGTCCGGTGCTTCCAGAATGGAAAAGCAGACTCCCAGTCTGCAAAAGGTTGGAATATAATATCCAAACATTTTAGGGACATATTCCAAGGCTATGGTATTTCAAATTAATCAAAGCAGGACTCTTTGATTGAAGAACAGAGATTTTGGTTTAGTCAACAACTTCAATGGCAGCAAAAGTGTTTCTTCAGCAATTTTGCAGCTAACTGTATGCCTGATGTCTGAGAGGTTGGCTCAAAAGGTGTCCAGAAGACCTCTGTAATCTCACATATTCAAAGAACATGCTAGACCATGGAGAAAGATTAAATTTGGACAGTGTTTTGTGTTGATCAAGACATCAAGAAATCAATTATATTCACTTCTACTTCTCAGATGCAACAAATACATGTCCTAAGAAGATCAGAAAAAAGTATTCAGGAAAATAATGATCGGGTGTGTTGGTTTTGTCTTTGCCTCTGTCCGGGCTACTACCGTTATGATGTTTTTTTTCAGAAATGGGTCTTTTGACTATGCTTCCTGTCTTTGCAAAGGTGAGGCTGGATTGCTGTGTTTCCGTGCAATGTCACATTACCTTTTGCACTTCAGAACTTGTTCCGTTTGCAGCAGTCTCCTTGGTGAGAGGTGTGATTTACAGGAATCACATCATAATACCCGTGATAATAGTGTCTGACTGTTCCTGGAGTTCCAGATACTGTCAAAATCTCAGTTTCTTTTGACCTATCAAAAACACATGTGGATTTTCTAAAGCACTTGCTTAGCTGAACTTTGCTACCTTTGAAATTACTGGGAGGAAAGTTAGACCAATGATGAGCTCAGGGTAACTCAGGCTGTCTGAAAGGATATTTGTAGTAAATCTTCATTCATGTTTTTATATAGGATTCTGCAAGCAGAATATTCTCCCTAATACCTAAAGCTTCTACCAGATTAAAGCTTTCATTTGCCCACCCAGCTGAAGAACACAATTTTTATAGGGACGGTCCTGTTCACTGAAGCAGGTTACTCACAAAATGTTTTACAGTTTTTCATACTGAGTCTTTTGTACTGCTGTTCCTTACAGTGTAAAAATACACCTAAAGTAGCAGATCAGCCTTCTGTTTTACATTTTATCAATTACAAATAGAAATTAATTTTACAGATTTCCTAGAGTTTCACTGAGATCAGGATGGATTGAAAATAAATTAACTTCCAGACAATCCTGAGAATAATTTTGGTCACTTTAAATATATAGAGAGAGGTAGTTTTGAGTATCAGAAAAGCAACCTCTGGATCAACTAATTGGATTAGATGTTTTAAATGGTCCTGTGTGTATTGAAAGTGACAAAGGCTCTTCAAAAATCATTATTTATGCTCTCTGTAAGTCCTGAGAAATGCAATGCAAAA
>JAWLRI010000172.1:633679-728705 GCA_034781795.1 Crypturellus tataupa | reverse complement strand
AAGTAAGAGGGCAACATGGCTAAGATCAAAGTCTCAACAGATTTCTCCCCAGAGAAGGAGGAACAGAACATGACCTTTTAATTTTGCAACTCTCTTTTTACACAGTGGACTTTCTTTAAAGAAACACTGTGTACACTTCCTATATGACCAAGAAATCGCTTAAACTAAGGGATAAAATATTTCCTTCTCAAATCCTTAGAAGGTACAAAGAGTTTTAAAATGCATCATTTTTGAAAGCCAACTAAGAGGATTTTCTGTGCGCATTAAAAATGTCACACAAACGATGTCTTCATTTGATGTGGTGGATGAGTCATAAAGGAAATTGTTTTCCAGTGTTCTCCTTCAAAATATAGAAAATTAGGTATATATGTGTAAACAAAAAATCTGAAATTTCCTCAGTTTTCATATGACAAAAAGAATTATTAGAGTCCTGAACTACACAGGGCAACAGAGCATAAGTGCATTTATGTGAGTCTCAGATTAATTTGTCTCAGATGAGTATTTAAAACTCAGAGCAAAATGCCTAAACTACCCACTTAGCGAATCAAAGGCCATTTCAATGAGAAGACCTGAGAAAAAATTATCCTTAAAATATAACCAGACAATACCAATTAGTACAATTAGGTCTCTTAACTCCTACACTTTTGCAGAGTTTAGGCATCTGATTTGTGGTTGCAAGCTCTGCTATCCATGTGTGACCATGATCCTGCCCTGTGATGACACCTGCTATGAGTTCATGGATGGCACTAGGACAGGTGTCCATTTACAAGACCATTTACATGGAGAAAACAGAAATACCATCTCTTTCTAAATGTCATTGTACTGCTTGCACTCCACTTCCCCAAGAAGTGGGCTATGAAATGCTGCTCTGTTTTGTATATGCAATATCATTCTGTAGTTCTTGGGGAAACTATTTGTAGTAGCTAGCTTAATGAAGACTGCTTTGTCTCAGAGCTGTACTGGACAATACAGCAATAAGACAATATAACCTATTCACTGATTCTGTATTTCTTTCTTTCAGGAGTTTCCGCAAATCCACATGCTATCAACATTCTACATTTGTTTTTTCAATTTAGGCAGAGGATGTATAAAACTTATGTAACCCCAAAACTCCCCATTGGCCACACAGAAAAGACAGTTAAGGAGTATAAATTATCCTGTCAGCTGTAATTTACACTTTCTAAACTACCTGGCAGATCTGTCCTTTCCAGATGTTGTAATAGGAATAACGTATGTGTTAAGCTAAAAATTTTGTCTTAATAATATTATGTTTCTGAAATGTTTCTCATTCTGGAATGAAATGCCAGAAAGATTTAGAGGTTATATAGAGGAATCTGACTACTTCACAGTCCTTCATAGGCAAACACAGCCAACAGTAGTGAAGGGAAAAAGTGGTTAAGAAGTTGGGGATGTGAATTTCTGAAATTACCATATCCTTTATCAAACAGTATTGTCCAGTCTTTTCCCTTGTTTGTTCCCTATCTATGGTTTTCTGTATTCATCTATTAATGCCTGTCCTATGCTTATTTTGCAAGTTGTTCAGGACAAGGACAGTGATGTTGCCCTGTGCTTACTTATCATAATAGGAACTCATATTTTGTGTTACTCATGCTACAGAGATAAAAATGCAGGGATTAAATTAAAAAAAAAAAAAAACTATCACACAGCCTGTAGAATTATTCTCTCCAGGAGACTAGGCTTTTCTACCACTCCAGCTAATGTGATTTCTGTACTGTTTTATAAGAAGAGACATCTTTAAGTAGTCTGAATTTCTCTTGAAATTTTTTTTTGCCTATAACCTGATCAGACTTTTTCTGGCAAAGTCTGTGAGAAGTAAAGAAACTTTAACCACAGGGGATGTAGCTGGAAGCAGATTTAGCTAATGGCTCCTGGAGATTTATTACCAGCAAGGCAGATGTAACAGTAAGAATGAATGATTCCTTGGCCATGGAATTTAACTTTTATTACCAATGTGTGTTCTGGAGTTTCGGCTTTCAGTTTAGAAAAGTCAAGCTCCTAGCTTTTATGGTGGGGTCTAGAAAACCAATTGCTAACATGAGAAGCCCTGTGGAATTTTCCATTTTGCTAAAAGCAAACACTAGGCCTTATTTTCTTTCTCCCTGCTATCCAGAATTATCTCTGCTTGATTTTGCTTCCTATCCACCTTTTCCCACAAGGGGGAGAGAAACTTTATTCCATAGCTGAAGCTTCCAGTTGTTGTTGTCTCTGGAGTAAAAGACAGCTGCCTGAAGGATTTTGTTAATGCAATTGGCATAGACAACATATGAAAAGTCCAAGCTATCACTATGTGCAAACATAAAAGTGGGAACAAGGTTGAAAGGGTCCCAGCAATAGATAAATATTGACATGGCATTTAGACATACTTACCATAGGGTACATAGGGTCCTTGTTGTCAGAATAATGAAGGTTGTAATATGTAAACTGTAAATTTTAAAGATTTTTGCAACTTCAAAGGACAGCAAAAGAGCTATGGATTAAGAAGTTCACAAAGACTAAGTTTTCTCCACTGTTATATGGTTCAATGTTCATTAGTAATTGCAGCTGCAATGCTTGACATCAATACATATTTGTAGGCCCACTGAAGTCAATAAAACTCTTCAAGGCCAAAACAAATCTGTTTCCAAGATTGAGGTTTGAATTAGTTTGAAGCATAGCAGCTGTATGAACATTATTATTAGATCATGTCCTCCTACTGTGGTCAAATTTAAACAAATATATATCTTCATCTTAACTGGGCTTGTTCTGTCAAGTGAATAAGACAGTTTCAAATCAATTAGGGCATACGTATACTTGCAACTTTAGACATCTAACTAAAGTTCAGTTCAGATTAGGTCCTGAAACTTAGGGCCTAAAAGTGGTCTGTAGTCAATGGAGGAAGTCTAGTACCTGCCAGGGGTACGTCAAGGCATATATACTGGATTTCTTAAATGTATGCTAAAACTATTCTGAATTGCCCCAGTCTTTTCAAGTCCCAACTAACTTCAAGCAAGATAAAGACTCAGGAAAATCAGAGTCAAAATGGGCAGGGGAGTGTAATCTATGATACAGAGAATCAGAGACATGATATAGAGTTATTCATGAAGAAATTTCAAATAAAGACACTTAGAGTATTGGAAAATAGCAATGAAATTGTCATTTTTGGAAAAAAATGCTACTAGTCACATAAAATAAAATAAAATAAAATAAAATAAAATAAAATAAAATAAAATAAGACAAAACAAAAGCAAAACAAAACAAAACCTGTATTATAATATGTTGCATATTGCTATTTCTATGTAAAACAAGAGAAAATAACCACAAATTGTGCCAGAGGATTATCAGGATAGATATTAGGAAAAAAATCTACACGGGAAGAGTGGTCAAGATTGGAAGAGGGAAAGTGGTGGAGTTACTGTCCCTGGCAGTGTTCAAGAAATGTGTAGATGAGGGACTTAAGAACCTGGTTTAGTAGGCATGCTGGTGATGTGTTTATGGTTTGACTCGATGATCTTGAAGGTCTTTTCCAATTCTATTCCCCTTTTCATTCTATTCTATGAAAAACTTTTCCAATAATCAGTCATGGGGAACAGAAAATCATGGACCACAGCCATGGAGCTGAAGAAAGAAATAAACGATGTAAAACTCATTTTCAAACCAAAAAAAAAAAAAAAAAAACAGAAAACAAAAAGTAAAGGGATGTTGGATATATCTTGATATCTTGACAGGAACAGGAAAAGAACAACAACAACAAAAAAAGGCATTACCTGAAAACAAAGCCCACCTTGCTGAACAAGTAGTGTCATTGAACACACATACACCCACATTTCAAGCATGAATAATTTCAGATGAGCATATGTCATGACCCTGAAGTACTAACAGACTTACTTATAAGGGCTCAGAAGGGTAGTGGATGCCCTGATATCTCAAAATGTACTGAAATTGTGAAGCTTGCTGAGCTTAGCTGTTAGGTGTTCTTTTGTGGGACAGGGCTCAGGTTCCAGTCCCTACATGCCTAGTGTGGCACAACGCACCAGGAGAACAATCCAGCCCACAGGAATCTCTTCTGCACTCTGCTGCATCTTTCTGGAGGCAGGGAAGGTTGTTCTAGTGGTGAACACTGCTGGAATGAGTGAAGATTTCTATAGCCTGGTAGCCTTGAGAAGACTTGTTCTTTCTAGTGTTACAATGATATCTCTTGTTGCTACAGTTAACACCTCTTATCTAGTACTAAAAAAGATTGACAACTTGTTCTCTTTGATTCTGCCACATCTTCAGCCAAATGATATTATTTTCCTAGACAGTACATGGTATGAGGTTGGTATTCCTTTAGACTGGGGAAGAAATTGACCAGAAGATAGGCATCAAGGTGTATGTCCCCACTTCAGCATCTTTGTATTTAAAAGAAATGAGAACTCTTCAGTCCGAGTTTTGCACAGAGACATCTGCTTTGAAGAAGAGCAGATCTTCAAAGATGACTGTATTTCTGCATGCTAGCTCTAGTCAATTTTCAGTGCAGTCTGTAGGCTTGGTCTATTATCCTTGGAAAACAGTTAAAATAAATAAATTCTTCATTGATTGGGTGGGGAATGCTGACATCAAATGTAAGTGTTCTGTATCACCTCCCTACATTTGCCTGATGCGACAGCTTATGTGCTTAAGTTGATGTTCCAGACTAAAGAGAATCATTCTCTATTCTTTATACTGACATATCTTTCTTTTTGTTGTATTTTTTTCCTTGTTTCTTTCTCTCCTCACCAACGAATTTTATAGCCACTCCCTGAAAAAATGAGTAAGGAAAATAATGCTAGAGTTGCTTTTGTTGGATAGATTAAACTATTTCACAAATAGTAACACGAGAGGAACAAGTCTGTTCCAAGAACAAGTCTGAGAGGAAACAAGTTTCAAGTCTGTCTTTCCCTGATTTAGAATATAGTTCACTTCCTCTTCTACCTTCCACAACACTGGGCACGTATAAAAACCACTGCTCTACAAAGTCGGTCTTTTTTCCCCAGCCTCTCTTGTTGATGCTGTTCCACTTCACATAAATTATTAAATATTACTGTTAAATAATAAATATTAAATAAATGGGCCGGAGAGAGAGCAGAAGAAAATCTGGTACCAAGATCTTTCTCATAACATTTTCATTTCTTGCTTTTTGTTTTTGTTTTTGTTTTGAAAGCCTCACTTTTTCTTTCTGATTTTCAATTTAAAAAGTCATAATTATGATTTTTTTTATTTCATTATTTTTCCCACTATGCATATCGTAGGCTCACAAAATTGGACATGAATATATAGAGATGTAAAAAGTGTTCATTTCTTAAATCACAGATGGTCAATGCTAAAAAATATCCAAACTAATTACAATACAGATAAGAATTGAATAGGAAGGCGTATTCCAACTCACAGTCTTGTTCTTTATTTTATAGACAGGGTCATATTTTATGAGAAAGTTTTCTCCGCTGTGTGCACATGAACATGTATTCAGGCAGCTGTCTAAACAGGAGGTGTATTGAAATTACCCAAACACATAGTGATGTTAAACTCCTGGAACGGCTGTTGGAGTCACAAATGTTTGTAAGCCATCACTCATATTCCATCTATTCTGCTTTCGGAAATCTTCACTCCCTTCCCGCCCCTACCTTTTAAAATAAATAAATAAATTATAAACCCAGTAACAATACTTGAATTGGTAAATACCATACACATGGTCAGATGATACCAAGTGATTGATGTCCAGTGACAAAGTGCCTAGATACACCCTTTTCTTCAAAGATTTGGATTTTGGGTTATTTTATTTTATTTTATTTTATTTTATTTTATTTTATTTGTTTGTTTCTGGTAGTGTAAGCCACAAGCTGGCACAGTATCTTTCTGCAGTTATTGTAATGAACTATTTTTAGAGCATCAATTTCAGAAGTTTCAGAAAACATAATTTGAACTGGTTAATTCAAAATAAGTTATTGTAAATCTATTTTAAAAATACAAAAGTAACACTTCATACACAGCATTTCTATGAACATCTATGTGAAAATAGTGAAAATTTATTTCATCACTCTAAACTAGAGCTGGTATTTAGTTATTGGACATTATAATTTTAATCCATCTTGCAAGATGTGGCTTCCCCGCATCACCACTTCCTCCCCTAATAAGGCCATTCTCTCACAGAACTTCTAAATAAACCACATGAACTTCCAATCAGTAGAAAATACCATTATTGAAACCCACATTCCATTTTAAAGTCATAAAAATAACTTGGTGCATCTTTATTACTATATCAAAATTCTTCAAATCCTTCTTTCATAGAAGTTGCAAAGCAAAGTATCATGGGTTGATATGAGGACTGAACTGGTTGTATCAATTGTCAGTCTTACGAAGCAACATTTGAAGGTTATTTGAGCAGAACTTTAAAGCTCAAGTTTGGTGTGACCAAAAAGCTGTCAACTGCTCTGAAGAAGTGTCTGCCATTTGGGCCTATCAATTCCCCAAAACTGTTTTGAACTGGAACAGAGTTGTACCTGACCTGGGACTAGGAAAGAAAGCTGATCTGCTGTTGAGTCCAAAGACTGCATGATAGCTTCGGAATCAACTCTCTCTTCCCTAGAACTCGAAGGCATTAAGATGTGAAGTTTTGTTTTCAGTGCACTTCTCTATAACTATATGACTCAGAATTAAAACAACAGACTTACTCCTGAGCACAAAGGTTATGACAGCATGTATTAATGGTTAAAATAAATACATTTTCCCAACAAGACAAATTATGCAGCAATATTCAGTATACCTGGAAAGGTCAGTGCAGAATTCGTCTGGGAGCAGAAACAATAAATTATTTGTGTGATAAAAGCAATGCGTTGTCTAGAACAAAATGCACTGTGTTTTTTAACTCTGACAATTTATTTTCCTTATAAATAAAACATCGTCCATGGTAAAACAATGTAGTGTGCAGTGAAAAGAAATAATCTACAATTTTAGCATGCACTTTAACAATGGTGTGAATAACAGTAAAACAAGTTCAGCAGTAGATGGAGACTAAGAGCTGGCTCTACAGGTGGGGACGAAGAGCTATGTTTATAATGTTTCTAATAATATTACAACACAAATAGTTCTTGTTGCAAGATGTGCAATCGATCAGAGTGAATATTCATAATCACAATATAGCTTATACATTCTTTGAGCACAAAGTTTCCATTTAGTTTATTTATCTTTCAGTTACACATAATACTTTGTATATATGCCAAATATTTAATCTTCTCTGCTTAATTTTAGTCTTCGAATTCTTAGCACATTTTTCTGAAATTCCTTTAATTTATATAGTGCATATTTCATATGTTGTGTGTTAAATTCAGAAAAAAATATCAAAAATATGTTTAAAATAATTACAATAGGAATCTTTGTATTTCTAGTTGACATCAAAGGAGTATTTGGACCATAAGTACATACCAGCACATCCCACCCTCTTTTACCACTCAGACACACCAGAGGTTTCCTTAGACACACAGGCTGCCCTAGATGTTCAATTTGCAGAAAGAGTGCCTTCGCTGATAGAAATTTGATAGCTTCTTCTGTGAGTCATCCAGAAAGAAATAAGAAAATACTAGTTGAAGTTATTTCTACCTGCACCTCAGTCCCATGGTATTTCAGCTCAAGCAGTTAAATATTTACAGATAACAAGATTGTATCGAGGTGCCTTTCCTTAAACACCAGGTTAAAAATATTTCCTCTTTAACAGAGGACCCTAAAACAAAGTTTTTTTTTTTTTTTAATGTTAGGATCATGGGCTACTTTTCTGACAATATGTGAAAAACATCACTTGATCCATGTTGTTTACAAAACTTCAGGACAAATTGTAATAAACCACTGTGGTAACACACTTTTCAGTCAACTAAAAGACAATTGTTCTTTAGTCTATCTCCTCCTTTCCGTCTGTGCTTTTTATCCATTTTTGTCCAAACAGAAAGTAAAGTTTTGTGGAATAAATATTAAAATATTTATTCAAATAATTGTTTTTATATATCTCTACAATATCTGCCTTTTGTAAAATACCATAAAACACATATGTAGTGATATATTTTCTATATTTTTGATGATATAATTGCTTGTGAATGCATTTCTGAGTTATAAATTGGTCAGAGATGTAATGATTAATGGTTTCAATGGTCTTCGGTCTTCGATAACTATGGCAAGACTATGAAAGTGATTCACAAGGCTTTGGACAAAAGTCTTCAAACCTGTTTTCAATTATGCTTTAGATTTAGGTGGGTTTCAATTATCCTTTAGATTCCTGAAGGGAAATCCAGGGTTTACATGCATTTCATCTCAAAAGCAGCGTGGGCGATATCACAACAGTGCTTGTTTGAAAATGTAATGAGGAGTGACAAAATACAGGCAGATTTTACTGTAAATGCTTTAAGAGCGTATGCCAGTTGTCTGCACAACTGGACTCAATTACAAGAAAAGAAATAGTTTCACATTATTCTAATAATTTCACATTATTCTAATAGCCTAGAAGTTCCTAAAATAATGAAACCATTGAAATCACATGACCACTCAGAGAGCAAACAAAGTAGAGAAAAGAGTAAAGAAATGTTTATTCTTTACTCTTTTACTACTTTATACATCCTCTGAAGAGTGCTATAATTTCCAGGGAACTATGTTTATCCTACATACTATAGTTGGAGAACGTTCTGGAAACACTAGAACTGCAACAAAGATGGTTGATGCACAAAGCCTTTTTCACTAATATTTTACAGTAAACCTGATGAAGGAACCTATCAAGAGACTTAGCAAATCATCATGTCTTACTGCAATGTAATTTATAGTTGCATCTGCAGGCAGGCAGTAGCCGGCTCAAAACCCATTACAGCCAAAGATAACAACACTAACTTAATCCTGGCAGGCAAAATACTCTAGTCAATACAGTTGCAGGTACAGTATTTTGAAATATGCAACTGCAAACAATCCTGAGAAAGGTCAGTGCAGCACAAGTGTTTAACAATACTGATGTTCTAGCTGAGTGTTTGAGACAAAGGTCATTACTAATGGTTGAATCACAGAAATTTATACTGAATACTTGCCTCTCAAGATTTTTATTATATCAAGCTTTCAGAGCAGTACTCTCAGCCACAAGTAGTAATATTCACAAACCACAAAACCTTTGGTTAAAAACCTGATCAGAAAATATATCCAGCTCCAAAAGAGTTCACAAAAGTCAACCATGTATTTGGATTTTTCTGTCCATGATAACTTGTACACAAGGAAAGGTAGGCAAACACCTACCTGAACATTTGCTTTATTTTCCAGTCCATATTTACAGGTCCAACTGTAAATGTTTGTAAATATACAAAAATATATTAAATAATGTATATGTATATATTGATTTCCTCTTTTGGGAGGATGAAAACTATTTCAAAGTAAATCACAAAGAAACAAAATGCTTCTCTCAAATAGTTGTAGTTTTTTAATTAGAAATTTTAAGAAAAGGAAAAAATTGCAGTATCCATTAACTGTGTAGTGCTATTCCTTTGTCCTTGCTTGATGTTTTGCTACTAAGAGATCACAGTCTGAGTTACCAGCATCTAGTCACACATACATTATTTTTCAAACAAGGCCATGTAACTCCCATATTTGAACTGAGTTCAAACTGGTATCTGTAAAGTAACATTAACTCAGAGATTTTGTTCCTCTTATTGTTTCACATTCAGACTTTGCTAAGAAATTTGCAAACATAATTGTTTGATTTTAAGACCTCATTTCTCTAGTGAAATCTGGCCTTGTCAAAGACAAATAGAAAAACACCAAATTTAACGTGCCAGCACTGGATTTCTTCAGCATTTTTCAATAAATTGTTATCTAGTATATTCTAATAGTTAATGCTTCATATGTTAAGTGACATGTATGGTTACAGAAAGTTATCAAATTACTCTTTGCTTTGGGGGGACAGTTATTATTGCAATAATAACTAACATATTACTGTGTCATGAGTAAATTTCCAGGAGAAAGCTGATGCTCCTCAGGGAGGGACAGTCTAGAAGGTTAAAGCAACCATGGTTCATTAAACAAATGCATACCACTAGATCACCTGCCAATAATGATACAGTTGACATACAGCAGAAGATGTCTGTACCAGTGTTTTCACTTTGTTTCCATAAGCCTGTGTCATTGTGGGTGTCTGTATTGAGCCCCAGCATGTGCAAGGGTAAGAAAACAAATGAGGCCTTTATAGGGAGGGATGAGTGCAGTGTACAAATGCAATTTATCACAGCAAAGAAGAGACTGGAGCTGAACATCTGTATACATGTGTGTCTGCAATACTTTAGCTGCCAAGATGTTGCAGAGTATATTCTAAGGAAAGAAATAGGGGTCCTTTTCAGAGCATCTGCATTGTGACCTAGCTCTGGAACAGTAGTTATAAATAAGCAAAACAGAGAAAATTTTGGTCAGTACCTAATGTCACGTGAATCAAACTTCTGACTACTATGTTCTCAATTTGAATTTATCTAAGTTTAGGTTGGCAAAAGTGCACATACAATTATTAGTAGGTATTAACATAAACTGAAATCTCCAGCTGTATGTAAAGAGTTCGGCAATTTACTCCATTCATTCATCCTCACTGTTAGGGATACAATATAAAAGGAGGATAAGATAGAAAGCTAAAGTACAATAAACTTTTCAGTCATCAGTTAGATCTACTTCCAGATATGTTTTAATATCAGAAGCCCTGTTAGATCAATCTATAATTTTCTCTATCGTGGATTGATAATTTCAGTCCCAAAATCCTGAAGCAAGAAATTAAGACCAGTTCTTTCTAAGTGCTGTTAAAAGGCTTTCATCCATCAACACTCAAAATCCTTTTATTCAGATGTTAACATTTTATTCAACTTAACCTGACTGTCTTTAGATGAATTTACTCTTGTTTTTTTAACCTATCTACTATCTCTTATGCCTATCTTTGGGCATGTGATCAGGGTTAAACTCAGGAGAGGTAAACAAATATTCTGTTGAAAAAACCATGCATCAGCCCTGCATGAAAAGTATGATTGTCTGCATGATTAATTTCTGGACTATTTCCATGTATTCCAACTACTATGACAAAGATTAGGCAGAAAGGCTAGTTGTTGACTCTCATTGGGAAAGAAGCAGCTACCACTGTTAAAAAGGTAGTTTGGTTTAACAGACAGGTTAAATTCAGATTGAGTTGCCTGTGAAAGCAATACTCGTAGTTTTCAAAGACTCCAAACTAGGCTGATTCAGCAACCAGCTGCCCCAGGACCATCTGTGTGCAGAGTCTGGTATACTACTGTGGACACCCACACCCAGCCATCAACCGGGCTTTGAACTCTCTAGCACAATTAGTCAGTAAAGGCATGAGGTTGCCTTGAAAAGAAAGCTTATAGGTTTTCTTTGGTTCTACCAAGAACTGCATTACTATTACTGTACTAGTATTTTAATCCTCTTCTTTGGCATGCATTGACTGCCCAGTTCATAAAAGTTCAAGTCTCCAATAAAGCTTTAAAAGTATCTTATAAGAGTTGGTCATGTTTGCTATAGTACAGAATTCTTCCATTTCACTTCTATCGCATCTATCATATCACTAGCAACATTTATAAAAATCACTTTTTATGAATGGTATTATGGAAATAGAAAGGAATTGAGGCTAAGTTCATTAGAGTAGCAGTGTGTGAATTTAAAAACAAATAGCCGAATTCACCCTTTTCCCCTGTATGTTTGTATGTACAACCCACACATAGTGTGAAAAACTTTCCAAATTCATTATTTAGAAAGAAAAAAATTGCTAGAATGCAAAAGATAAAAAAAAAAAAACCTAACATGCAGTACAATATCTACTAGGGTAAGATATTTGGGAAGCTCAAAACCCACTAAATTTAGCACATATCTGCTATGGCAAAGGGACTTCAAGCTAAGGTTAACTGACTTGCCCTCACCTGTGCTTACCCATTATCTGTGCACCTGAATAGTTAATAGTTCATTAGAATGAATATGAAGAGGTCTGAGGTACTTAAGATGATCTAAAGCCTTATATTGATGTAATCTGTTTAAGTTTATGTAAAGGTTTAACACAGATTATGACACTTATGTTTCTGAAAGCTTTATTTGGTTTATCTGCAAAAACCCTTCCAAAGCAGTTTGTAGGGGATAAAGATGGTTAAAGGAAACATGAATAATATTGCAGAGTAGTTAAGAAGTGAAGCCACATATTTTGCTTCAAGTCATGGACTGGAAAAAATATACCAGTACAGATCTAGAAACTCAAGGTTTCTAGAGTACCTTGAATAATAAGAGGATGTTATTGAATATAGTCTATTAAACACCTTCTTCTCCTTGAGAGATGAGAAAGAGCTAATTGAATGGTCCAGAAGAGGGACTGAAATTCTACTTTTTTGACCACACATCTTCTGGAGAGTGTTCGAGTCAACCTTCTGAATGCATTCATGGGAAATTATTGCTGACAGCAGTAGCTGCAGCAGATAGATTTGTTATTTGGTAACTGTTAGAGTTGTAGGCTTAAAGTTGGTAAAAATAGAAATAAAATGTTAAAATCTGTGCTAAATATATACAATATGGCCAAGTGTACTGGACAAAAACATAGAAAAGAGGGAATTCTGAAGAGAGCTAACAGCACTTGTCACCTTCAAATTTCCACTCTGCACAGCAATGGGATAGATGTCATTAGAATTGGTAGATGGAAATTACTGTAGATTACCTAACGGTAGGTTTTCACAAGAATTGTGGGTCATGCATATTCAGAAGGGAGAGAAGTCTAGTGTTCAGTGTTAATCTTCACACTTCTTTCAATCCTAAAATTGTCTTTTCTTAGATATTCAGCTTTGGAAAATGAGAACTTGACCACTAATTTGGCAAGGGTCAGAAAAAGGGCTTTGATGCTTTGCATTTAATAACATAAGAAATGTTTTTTTCTTTTCAATACGCCTTCCAGAGCTATGTGAGCCCTTCCACAACTGTGTAGGCTATTTCAGCCCACACGCTAAAGATTGAAGTTCCATGAAGATAAAAATGGACAATGTTTCTTTAGCAGAAAATTTGTCACACAGCCTTTAAGTTTTACTAGCCCGGAGAGATATCCGACAACTAAATAGTGAAAGGAAAGTGAATGATTAGCTGGCAGGCCTTCAGGCTACTGAAAGATAGTTTTAGTAGCCTGTCATGAAAATCTGTGGCCTCAGGCTGTGGGGCTACTTTTTATTTCCAAGCCGGTTATTGATTTTGGTATGAAGAAAATAATTTGGTATTGTTGCTTAAGGTGTCACTGAGAAAGGAAAAAACAAACCAAAACAAAACAAAACAAAAAAATTACGTCTCATTTGCTAGCAGTTTTTTGTTCAAATTTACCTTTTTATTATGACAGGAACTGAACTGGTAGATGAAGGGCATTTAGTACTTAAAGGTACTACCATCTTTATGAAACATGGCACACTAATCGAAAACACAAGTAAACTGAAAATTAAATTTAAAAGCCTATAATTTAGTATCTTCCTTCCCAAGAATGATGGCTTTCATTTACAGAGGGAATCCAGAGCTGCTCAGGGTCAGTCTGATGTGTGCCATTTTCAGGTCTATCGTGGAGGCTGATGGAGTTGATTAATTCCTTGGAACTCAGCTTTGTCTTCTCCAGCTCACTGAACAACTTCATTTCAGCTGATGAGTTCAAACAGGGGTCAGAGCAATCCTCATTTCTGACAATCCCACAAAATGGGAATTAATTTTATGAGTTAATACTATTGCATTCAAAGCCAAGCAAAAAATAGTCAGCTAACTTAACATTAAGGAGGAAGAGAAACATTCCATTTATGATGCCTACTAAAATAGTCTGAACATTTTAAAAATGCAGGGAAAACATTTATATTAGGCAGAGAAATGATTTAACATCCCATAGAAGCTAAAACCTGAAAACTTGTTTAAGACTTTAATCATATCAAACACTGATTTTGCAGATGTTGCTTTCATCATTATTATAAAACACATTGAGGTAGATTAATGTTATTTACAGAGAAATGAAAGATGTAGGCATGGTAGAGAACATACCTGCTTTAGATGCAAAAAGGCTACAAGCTCTTATTTTGCTTCAGTTGCTGAGAAATAATAAAGCAATGCTTCTAATGGCATTTAACATCCATATGGATACTGATTTCAAAGGGAACTGTTTTACAATGCAATATTCAATCTTTCTATTCAAAGATAATAAAATATAAATAATCTTACTACACAAATCCAATTTTGAAAAACAATATACAAACAACACTGACCTAATTATATTTACCTCATTCAGATACCACTGGTGCTTATTTTGAAGAAATTATTTTAAGCATTATTTGCATAGACTAATCTAGCACTACTCTTTTCCTGACATAAACATATAAACTAGACATTACACTAGAAACATTTTTTAAAGACATTACTTCTGACATTATTCTTTCACTTGCCTGGATTCAAAAAAACTTGTAATGTCTGAAATACTTACTAGGTATGTGGAAGAGGTTATCTTTCTCTGTGATGAGATCTGGTGATTGAAGAGCACAGACAAGGAGCAAGGACAGCACCATACTCAACAGCAATGAATGTGAGAGTTTTAGCAAATGAACTATCAACTCTTGTTGATTTAGTGTAAAAATTAGATAAAACAGTCTTAAAAAATATTATTTCAAATTTTGTGGTTTCTTATTCCTATGTAGTCTCAGTTACATATACTTACCTGAGTATACAAGGTGTTGTATGTCTTCTGAGAACATCATTTCTATGCCTGTCCCTTGCAAGATATCTCTAGAATTTCCACTTTAAATAAAATACTTTAGATCCAGTTGATTTATTTCTTCTTTTTCTTGAAATTGTGTGTTTCTGCTCGTCTGTCCAAATCACAAATTTATACATGCCTACTGATAACAATAACAATTTTGTTTCCTGCAGCAATAATATGCTACATTTTTAAAACGAGCAGGTAAATCCCTCTTGGACAGGGAAACCTCTCTATCAGTCCAGATGACAACCAACAGGTGGTCAAATAACCAAAAAAAATGTCTCACTGTGAACAGTCAGTATCTTATTGTAATTATGCATTGTGGGGATAAACTGAGGGTAGTGTAGAGAATATTTGAAGAGGGAGGAAGGTAATATAAAACTAAATATAAATAAAAATTAATAAAATCCTAATAAATAAAAACTAGAAGCATATTTACAATGTGATAGTTTTCTAGTGTCACCTGGAAGCACTCACCAGGAGGCTGGTGGTTGGTAAACTGGTGGTTGGTAGAATGTATGCTATATTAATTTACAGTAAAAAAGAGTTCCAAAAATACATGTCAATAAAAAGAAGAAAACAAAACCAACATGTTTTTATCTCCATTCAGCAAACCATGCTGCTTCAAAGAGAAATTTTGTTTGAGGAACTGGAAAAAGACAGTGTAAGTTTTTCTTATTAGGGATTTAAAAGCTCTATGCAGGTTAGCAAATAAAGGCTGTACTGACCTCAGGGATGACTTTGACATATGTCAGTCTCTTTTTTCTTTTCCTGTTTTATACTGACCAGAAGAATTGTCATGAAGTTTATAGGTTTGTTTCTCTCTTTTTTCTTTTTTTTGGTCAGATTTTATTTGAGTCTTTTACACACATTTGTAAGACTGATCTTTGACACTATCTGTCTGATGTATAAATTGTACACATATCCTTACTCAGTGAAGTCAAGATCTTGATGCAGACTTTATTAGCCACAGAAGTGAACAATACAATGTACTTAGTTCATAAATTTATTTACATTAACAAGTATTCGCTCAGAATAAATCACTCCTTTGTAATGAAACTAGGAATAACAGTTTAAAATGACAGTTACTTAAAAGTGAAAGACAATGTTGCAGTAATCTAAAAAACAGAAATATGTATTATTTGCATGGAAAGTTTAAGGAGTTCAAATCAGAGCATGACTTAGCCACAGTACAAAAGTCTGAAATGTTATGAATCACAGCCCACGACCAGCAAAAAATTATATACAAAGGGAGCAAAGGAGGGGTGCAGGTAGTTTGCACCCCTATGTTGAATAGAATCTCCAACATCCATGATATCATCCTCTTCAGGGAGAAGACTTGAATGTATTTCTCTTGAGCAAAACATTGCTTGTTTCTCTTCAAGTGTCTTCTATTATTGGATTTACTTAAGTAATTAAGTGTCCCATTTGTAACTACAGTTACTAGTTATCAGATTATACGCAAAATTGATTAAAATGTAAACAGAATACTGAAAGTGGATGGGAAAAGATATCTGAGTGGATGAGAAAAGATATCTGATCGACTTTTGCAAGTGGTAGCATAAACATGTAAAGTAAAAATTTTTCTTTTTAGACTAATTTTCTTGCCTGTCTCCCCTTCCAGCATGTACAGAACTTTCACTCTGCTTCTGCTTTTACAAATCGCAGGATGAGGACTTATGTTTTGCTCACAGATATCCACAGTGCATACATGCATACACATGCATAACAATAAGTCTTTGTGCAACTTCTTTTTTCCTTCCATAAAGGAAGAAGTGAGTCTATTAAAATCCAGAATTCCACTATTTATCCAGATTACAATTGTATGCCACATTTATGTGTCTATTTATACAATAACTCCCCGACATGTCTGGTATTTTCTGTGCTAGTCTGAAGTCAAACTGTGAATATTACAGACTAAAACAATTTTCAGTCATGAGTAGTTCAAGTAGAAGAACTATAAGCAGTGATTTATTTTGATTACCACAATCTACCTAAAACTCATGGGTACTGCTTCTTTAAATTGTCATCTTCTGAGCAGTGCTGTTGACACCTAAAATCACTTTTGGTTATACATACCTATACACAATAATTTCTAACATGAAAAATGATTATTCAATAGCAACTTGAATTATACTCTAAAGATAATTCTCAAAGGTCAAGAGATTAAGAAATATCCAGGCTTTCTTCTTTGATGTGGTGAGAGTTTTGAACTTCCAACAACATTAGAAATGGTAAGAATGGAATTTTTCTTTAGCACTGTATGTTATGAAATCAAACTGATCATTCAGTAGCATAAGTTTTCAGTCATGTTTTTCAAATCAGAAAAGTGAGTGTTAATTTGTGTCCATGTAAATGGCAAGTGTGAGTCATGTCATTTTTTTTTATGCAGTAAAAATGAAATTGCGTGCTACTGAAATCTTCAACTAAAGGACAAAAAATGGGAATGAGTGTGTACTCAGAGTAGAAAACCATATATTACACTTGTTTCAAACACTATCTCCTGAAAACATTCTATCAGTGATCTGGCCCAATATATGAAAAAAAAAAAATAGACTTACTGAAGCCTAAATTAATATACAACAACCAACAGTTCTGTATCAGCTATTTTCTATCTACCCTTGTCACACAAAAATGTGAACAATACACATGGGTACTGTCTGGGTATATTCAAAGGTATATTCAGAGTTCATCAAATAACATTAATTAATCCACTTGGGATTCAGTTCCAAAAAATGAAGTAGTTTCTCGTATTACTCAGTTCTCCACTGCTTTAAAAGCATATTGTACCAGTGGGATGGCAAGCTGTTAAAAATAGGGACTTCAAAATTATTTTAACTTTAACATTCTTAATGCAGCTCTTTGCAAACAAGGCTTTTCATAAAGTGTGTTTCACTGTGTTATGTCCACTTATGCCTAGAAGAAATAAAGCACAGATATCAGCCCCAGTAATTCACTGTTGTCAATCTGACCTGAAGGGAGCACTTTTAGGGAGAGTACAATTTAGTCATTATGCCCATTGAGCTTTAGGCTTATCTCAGACTCTCAGTAGCTTCACCCCAGGCATTGTCAGTCATACTGTTCTGAATGGTTGCTCATGAATGAATATGCAGGCTCTGATCTACCTGACCATGATGCTCTGAAGATGTCAAAAATTGAGATCTGGGACTTGAACTGCCACTGAAAGTAAAGCAAGAGCCAATAGGGACATGAAAAGCCTGGACAACATGCTTAGCTTTTCCAGTAAATGAGATTACCTACATACTACAAAGTTAGAATTTCTAACTTGTCTTCAACCCCCATTATATATAAACACTCAGCGTGGTGTGTGATAGTGTGATAGCCACAACGTGATAGTGAAGTATGATAGTCACAGCTTTCCATACTATCCTCTATGTCTTCGTCCACCAGCACTCATCAAGGATTTGAGACATGTAGGCCCCTTTATGCCTTTTCCCTGAGACAAAGGCCTGCTCTCTCGCTTCCCACAGCATTTAATCAAGACAGTCAAACAAACCTTTGCCTTCAATGCCCCTTCCAGATTGTCAGGTACCTGCTCTGCTTGGAAATATGTCTGCCTATCAGCTGATAAGGTTTTGGGACCTAATCCACAAGTTTTGCATATTTGCACTTTGTATTTTTATCTACACACAAACAAAAAAATTTATATACCACATAACGACATTTTTACATTCCAATATAGATATAGTTATCTACATACACCCACATATCTACATGTAAAAAAAATGATTTACATGGGTGGATTCACTTTATAGGTAAGAAAATATCAGTATATCTTTGATTTATATTTAAAACATACGTATTACATGGTTTGTAACCATCTAGATATCTATCCTTAATAGGATTTTTGGATAAAAACTTTGGATATAAACTCCTTCAGCTTGTGCTAAAGGAGATATTAGCAACACATATATGATGTAAAAAGGAGGTATAGAATTAATGTCTGCCTTACAAAGATGAGCTGCCTACCATTTCATTTCGTCTCATAACAGCAGCGGGACCAGTGGGGACAGTCAGCTGCTAAACTGACAGCAATGTAAGAGCTGCATCAGAAAATTCAGTCTTGCAAATTATCATTGATGAAAAGGATGTGTAGATCAGTGTGTCAGCACTGGGAAACATGACAACTGGTTCTCTATTTATCCATTTTGTTTGTTTCATCTTTGATGTAATTAACAGGCATGGAATTATGCACATTAAAATGGAACCCATGAATTCCTTTATGTAAGGTTTTTTTTAGCTATGTGATATGACACAGATCTTGCCCATGGATTGGAATTTCTTTTTCAGAACTGCTGGAGGAAGTATAGGTAGTATTCTTTCATTTTCCTGTAATTTTTTCATTATTAAACCTAATAAGTAGGAACCAGAGAGCAGAGCATATCGTTTTAGAGTACCCAAAGTACCTTGTCTCCCACATCCCATTTTGTCTTGGGTGGGATGATAATAATGTCAGGCTATGGAGAGTATTAGTTAATGGCAATCATTTTTGTGCGTTCTCAGATCATTATTGCCCTATATAACACTTTTTTAAGTTAAAAGTAAATTTGTCAATCATCTCAAGTGTAAGTCAAATGAAAGTATCTGTCACACAGTAATGGGCAGTACCATGAGAATTACACACGATACTGTTAGCAAAACAAGATATTTTAGCAACAATATGTACTGCTATGAGGGTAAACACAGCTTTGGAAGGTTGAAGAGGGAAATAAGACCATAGCTCTTTTCCTTTACTAGCACACTTGCTCCAGATCTTACCTGCACCTGCTTCTGTGTTGAGCTTTATTCTTTGCAAAAGTTCATTTATAAAGATTGTAGTGTAAGACAGAGGCCAGGGCATGGCAACTATGTCCTCCTACAATTGTCCTCTGTTTCAGCCACTTGCCAAGTCAAGAAAATGGCTATTTGGGTGACAGTGATATTTTCAAGCACATAAACTTTCCCTCCATTCAGGGTGTCCCTCTTACAAATCACAGTACCTTCATAAATACTGTTATTGGAACTGAGCTGGGAGAAGTAACACCTGAAGTTTATTAAGACTGAAGTTGGTGAATACCCGCTTTATTTTCCCTTGTGCTAATATCTTTCAAAAGTAAAGGGTACAGAATGCAAAAGTCAGCAGGTGACTAGCATGGAGAAACAGGGGATAAACAACTACTGACAGAGATTGAATTATGTTCATCATATCAGCAAAACAGCTACAATTGGCACAGGAGACCTGAAGCCATCAGTCTGGGACCATCTGGCAGTGATCATTTCAGTGCCTGACATCAAGCAGGTGATGTTAACTCTACCACTGAGAGGGTAGAGAACTATGACCAGAGTTACATTCACATCAATAGACATTTATTTTCCTGCTTTGCCATAAATGTCAGTGTCCTTAGACCCCTCAATTATTCAGAGTTCTGCTGAAGGTTAAAGGCTTAGAACTGATTTTATAAGCCAGCCTTGCCACATATTATTTCCCCTGACCGTGCAAACACGAACATGCAAAATGCAGGCTGGGAATGCCATGGTAGATAAAGATCAGCAGTAATTCATTGAAGATAATTAGACAAAAATTGAAAGTCCTAAAGGTGAGAGGGGGAAAAAAAAATTGTTTCTTTGGAGAAGATTCTTTGAAAACAAAAGGTTAAGAGCATTAAATTTTTTGCTATTGTTTTCCCATTTTCACAACCAACATTACAATTTTATGATGCACATAATGGAAAACTTTCAAAAATGTCAGTTTTTGAAAAAGATTACTATGAATAATGTATTTCAATACAGCTTTGTCAAACTGTTCTATAGTACATACATTTGTAATTTCTTAACACTGAATTTACTGGGAAGTGACACTACTGTGTTCATGCTGTTCACACTTGTTTACAAATAGAGTCAGTCAGGCTTTGAGCTTCAGATCCAAGCGTCCAGATACTGACGTGACTTGCCTGAAAGCACTCACAAGAAAAGTGTGCTATGTTAAAAATTGATAAAGAACACTGCTTTTTATTTCTAGAGCAACAGAAGCAAAAGGTTTTTTCAGGGCCCAAGGAAACAGAAAGTTCAAATATTGTGAAGTCGCAGGATTTGATCAGAGTATACTATTCACTGTTAAAGTCTACAAGGCAGCCGTTTATAGTGTCTTGGGTGAGACAACTGAAGGAGAACTGAACCTAAGGAGCCAATTTGCTGAGTTTTGTTAAATCTGTAAACTGAACATTTTTTTATTGCAGAATCATGAACCTCAAGAACAACTGAGCAATGGAAAAGTGCCTTTATTGTGCACATATACTACATATTTCCAGGTTACATAGATTTGTTTATATTTTTACAACTACTATATACGACATATAGACCCAAGAAAGACCATTTCAATAGATTAGATCATTCATAATTATGATTCAACAATTACTGATTCCATAGTTGGCTACTTTTTCAGACATTTTCATGTCAGAAATAGCTGTGTAGTAGGATAGAAAGAAGGTAAAGTTTTATTTTAGAACTGTTTCTATACCTACTTTATATTTCAGAAACACATGAATCAATCTAAAAGACTACTACCTGAGGTGAGGCACTGCCTTAGCTTTTTGTTCTCTTCATCCTCAAGTCCATACTGACTGCTAAAAAAAAAAAAAAAAAAAACTCTTATATGTTATATAATGGGAAATATATTTAAATGAATATTCAGGAAAACATCTTCGTATTTTAGACAGCTTCTGAACCAGATACTTCTGGAAGAGAAAAATAACAAGAAATACTTGTCGAATACGTTATTTTATGCATTTAATTAATATCTATCAAATGTCTGTCAGATGGCTGACTGAGTACTTTCCCCCCCAAAAAATAGAGTAAACCTTCAGTGTCTGGCAGTAGTCAAATTATGTAAAGAGGCCAACTTCAAGGATATTCACACTAATAAGGAATTGCCAGGAGGACAGCTTTATGGGGGAACTTTTTCTGGAATATCAGCAGATTTCCCAGTGCCCATCTAAACTTCCTGTATCCTAATACATGCAGCATGGGGAGCAAATGTGAGGAATTAAAGGTCTGCATGCAGTCGAAGGGCTAAGATCTCACTGGGAGATATGTAAGGAAGGCTCCTATAACTGGAAGGTTGCTCTTTAGGAAGCACAAGCACCCCAGCATGGTAGAAAGGTATTCTCCTGTGATGCGAAAAGGCAGCAGGAACTATCCCTGGGGATGGATGATCAAGATGCCCATGGGATAGGATTAAAGGTAGACCAATATCGGTGACGTTGTGCTGAATGTCTGCTACAGACTGCCTGATCAGGAAGAAGAAGCAGATGAGGTCTTTTTCAGTCTACTAGAGGAAACCCCATATTTGCACGGCCTAGGTCCTCATGGAGAACTTTATCCTGATATCTACTGGATGTGCAACACAGCTGTGCACAGTCTATAAACTGCATTGACAAAGACATCTATTACATAGGTGATTGATGAGGGGATGCACTCTTCTTTACTTGATATCTGCAAACAAGAAAAAAAATGTGTATGATGTGAAGGTCTGGATAGCCTTGGCTGCAGTGACTATGAGATGTGCACTGATGAGCAAAGAGCCCTGGCTAAATTGAAACAAAGAAAGGCACTATACAAGAGGTGGGAACAGGGTCAAGTGGCCCAGGATAAATACAGAGACAAAGTTCAAGCATGTAATGATGGGGTTAGGAAAGTCAAAACTCTTCTGCAGTTGAATCTGGCCAGAAATATGAAGGACGTGGAGGGCTTCCACAAATATATCATCAGCAAAAAGAAGGGAAACATGGGCCTCCTGCTGAAAGGGGCAGAATATCTGGTGCCAACAGACATAGAAAAGGTCAGGGTCACCTTTGTCTCAGTCTTCACTGGTAAAATATACCCTGTGGAATTGCCATGGAAAAGCCTGGATAAATTAAGATTTACCGTCAGCTGGGGAGATTGAGCTAGAGACCGTATAAACAAACTGGACATACATATGTTCAGGTTACCTGATGATCAGAAATCCATTGTGAAGTTTCTTTTGTTTATTTTCAAAAGTTCATGGTGTTTGGGGGACGTTTCTAAGGACTAGAAGAAAGCAAGTCACTGCTACCTTCAGGAAGGAGGAGCTAGAGAACAGACCAGTCAGCCTAACCTTGATCCTTGAGAAGGTTATGAAACAAATAATCCCAGAAGCTACTTGCAAACACATGAAGGACAGGAATGTGTTAGGGAGAAGCCAGCATGTATTGATGAAGTAGAAATCATGTCTGACCTCCCTGATACATTTTAACAGTGAAATCATTGGCTTGGTGGATGAAGGGGAGAAGTTTATCTTGACTTCAGGAAGGCTTTTGATGCTGTCTCGCATAACACCCACATCAATAAATTGATGAAGTATAGACTAGGTAAATGGGTAGCGAAGTGGACTGAAAAACTAGATGAACTGCCAAGTTCAAGGGGTTGTGTTCTGTAGCAGGATGAAATTGAATTGGATGGACATTAGTGGTGTCTCCCAGAGTTTGATAATAGGGCAAATACAATTTATCATCTTCATTAATGACGTGCATGATAGGACAGAGCACACCCTCAGCAAGTTACAGGATACAAAGAGGATACAAATTAAAAAGACTACATACACAAGCTCATGGTTGTGCTGCCATACAGGGGACCTTAGGAGAATAGGAAAATGAGCAGTCAGGAATCTCATGAAGGTCAGAAAAGGGAACTACGAGTTCTGCATCTGGAGATGAAGAACCCAGGCATCAGTAGACACTGGACATTGACTAGCAGGGAACCTGTTTTGCAGAAAAGGACATGGTTTCCTGGTAGACAAGTGAAATATAAGTCAACAAGGTGTCCCTGTGGCAAAGGCAGCCAGGAGCATGCTGGACTTCATTAGGAAGAACAACATCAAAAGATCAAAGGAGGTAATTCTTCCCCTCTACTCAGAACGGTTGAGGTCACATTTGCAGTAGTTTTTCCAGACTTCCCAGTACAAGAAAGACACGGACATACTAGAGTAAGTCCAGGGAAGGGCCATGAAGATGATTAAGTGATTAGAACATGGTTTGTATGAGAAGAGGTTGAGGACATTGGAACTATTTAGCCTCGGCAAGACAAAACTCAGGGCAGGGAGGGAGTCAGTTTATCCATATGTATAAATATCTGACAGCAGAGAATAAAAATGATGGAGTCAAACTCTTCTCAGTAATACCCAGTGAAAGACAGAAAGCAATGGGCATATATTAAAAACACAAAATTCCACTTTGTTCTTTCTCATTTATTTTATAGCATTAGAAAATCTAATATAAATGATGTCCTGTCTAATAAGAAACTGCCAGGCAGGATCCAATGGCTTGTAACATTTTGGATCTAATGGAAAAGCTATGTACTTCACTATGCTGAAAAAACTATCTGCCTTTCAATAAATATGTGGATAGCTAGATCCCCAAGGTAGAACTGAATGCAAGGAGATGAGGAATACCTACATCACAGGGATTATAGATGAATATGATTTTGTTAGTTTTTCTTTTGTTTCAAGTGCATGAATTAATATATTGAAACAAAATAAAATTCACTTTCTAATTTAGATAGTTATTAGCAAATATTTTAGGTACTGACTATCTCTTGCACTCTTTAGAGGCAACAGAGGTTGAGATTTGGATGCTCAGAACTGCCATACTAAAAAGAGTTTCCTTTTTCTTGAATTTTAATGGATTAGATGTCACTTGACCAAAGTTGAACTTGAATAAATGTTGCGGCGGACGCCCAGACTGGTCGCGTTCCAAATCCACGCCAGCCTGTCCGCGACGTTCCCCATCACACGCGCGGATCTCCGTTCCCCACCATGCGCACAGATCTCCGAGGCCTCCCTAGGAGGACTGCCCTAGGAGGAGGAGTGCCACTCACCCAGGCCACCGGAGCTGGAGAGCCACCGAGGGGGAGGAGGCGGCAGGAGATGGTACCGCCCCGGCTTCAGTGATCTGGGAGCCTCTCGAAGGTCAGGAGGAGCCGTGTCTGGTCAGTCACCTAAGGGAGCCCGGTCGGATCGTCCAATAAACAAACACTCAACGTGAATAAGGGTGGACGGCCAACTTTATTTTTGAACAGCACAAACTTTTATAACTTCGAGTAAGGGTGGGGAGACAAAGGCAATTGGGAGAATGCTAATGACCAGAGCTTCAGGATTGGCTAAATGTGGTGGGTAGGCGGTCTGGGGGCCGAGGCAGACTGCTCTGACCCCCACCCTCCAGGTTCTGGAGCCTTCTCCTTAGGTGTTATGAGTTGCTCAGTCAGGCTGACATGCTCCGCCCCAGGGATTCATCTAAAGGTACCCACCTTACAAGCAACCTATGTCGTTATATTCTGAGTTGCTCCTGACTAGGCATTGTGGGGGCCCCAATTTGCATCCTCCCACAAATAAATTATTCCTTTCAGATTTTTCCTATTTCAATTTATTGTTATGTCTCTTAAACTTATTAATTAGGTTTATTTGAACCTCTTTTTTCTTACTCCTGAAAATAAACAAAGCTATGTTACTTACATTTGCTTCTGCCTTTATTCTACTACATGTTTTTGACATTTAGAATCTTTCCTTTTATCTTAATGACCACAGTGAATTTCATTTGTTGTTTATTTAAATTCTGGTTATTGTAATATATGCTTTTATCCTCCTAGGGATAAGGCCACTCAGAATCATATCCATTTCTTCTATATATAGGACTCTTCTGTGATTTATCTATCCACGAATTTCTCTTTCCCTTTCATCATTCCACTGCCCAGTTCTCAACTTTCAACCTCTTCAATTGTGTTGAACGTGCCCTGAAAAAAAAAAAAAAAAAAGAAGTTAAATTGTTAAATCTCTGTCCTTCAACATAAGCTGACTCTGTGTTGCATATATGTGTTTTTTTATAAAGACATTTAAGTTTAAAATGTTGTCATGGGAGAAATAGAAATGAAGTGTCTAAATATATATTTTATCAAAGAGTAAAGAAAAGCACATAGACCACTGCAGCATGATATCTCTATGTACATGAACCTAGTAATATACAGAGTCTGACTCTCATGCTAGATAGAGAAAACAACTTGAGAAATAAAGTGCAATCAATAAATGACTCCTGTGAGGACCACAGATATTTATTTCCCATTTGGCTAAATGTTTCTTTTGTTATCATTGATCACGTTTCATTCAACTACTGAGTTATTGCAAAATCTAACTGATTTATCTTCTTTGAGTATTCAGCTTCAGTAAGGTTGTCAGTTATGATTTTTTACTTCAGACATTTCTTGAGTGTTAACTACCTATTTAAGGGTACTGCTTCTAGGATGAGTAGAAGCTTCCAGAGGAAGATAAGGCTAACACTTATATTTCTTGCTATAGAAGCAAAGAAATACAAGAAAAAGAAATCGGAAAGCACACAAATGTTCCCCCTTTCCTCTTCCCCAAACTCTTCCTCACACAAAACAAGAGAAAAGCGAAACTGCTTATTCTTGAAAAATTTGCTAATCTGTTTATAGCAGAGATTGTGTTTCTAAATCCATTAACAAGATGACACATCAACTTGTTTTTGATAATTTTTGACAAATTTTTTATGGAGCAGAGCCTGTGTTGAGCTGAATGTTTATAGAATATTATCCAAGTCTTCCTAGATCATCATTTTTTTTTGTTCCTTCATTGGTCATATGGATTGTAAAAGTCTCCACATAGGCATCTTCTGCTGACTTTCAAATCTGCTTCTTCTTTCAACATAAGTAATCTTTCTAATATTTTATGTATATGTGCAATTCAGGACAAGAGTTCATTAGATTAATTTCTGGAATTTGCAAGACAGAATCATAAAATTATTCAAAATATTTCAGCTTTTTTTATTTCCATCACTGAGTTTCGTGAGTGTGTTATTATAAATGTTTCAGCACCAGTATTTTGCTGTTACTCTGTTAGTTACTATATTTACCCCTATTTCTTCCTTGTCAGTTATTCTTGTCAATTTGAGAGTACATTTCTTAGGCATGTAGAAATACCACAGCAGGTCTGTCTAGTGATGCATAAAATTTTGTGTCCTCTAATAGCTATCTTGATGAAAGGAGTAGTTTTATTCTTACAGAATTTTCAAATAGCACAGCTGCAGTACATTGCCAATCTTCAGAGTGCAAGAAGAATTGGAGTGCCTTATTAACTTCCTCATTAGGATGGAGTGTAGAATCACAACTTATTGACAAACCAGAAGAACCTTTGCTATAGAATGGCCTCTCTAACTATAGCTGAAAAAAAAGGGGGAACTGAACATAATTGTTCATGATTAAGGAATGTAAAAGTCACACGGACATGAACAATTTAATTCAGAAGGTATCAGGTGGGGTATTTTAAGCAAAAACAAAGAAATATTAATTCTTTTGCACAAGTCTTTAGTAGGACCTTTGTCAGGCTCAGTTCTGCTTAGTTATATTTAAAATGGTAATTTCAGTTTTTGATAAGAGATTTAGAGAACAAATCTTAAGAGGAGAATAGTGAAAGAAAAATTGGGACAGGATATGATAATTCTCTATAAATACATTTACCTTGTAAAAACAATGGAAAGGCAAAGCACTGTTGATGATAAAAATGCTTGCATAAGAGAGAATCAATATAAAAATTAACTTGTTTTAGAAGTAAATTAAAAGAACATTTCTAGCCATGAGAGGTGAAGTTGTGATATGATCTTTTGAAAGATGCAAATATATTGATTAAAGATGATATCTGAAAACATCCAGTAGATTCAGGGGAAAGAAAAAAAAAACAAGCAATGCTTAATATTAATTCTACAAATATATATACTTGTAACTAGAAGTGCCTACATTTTTTTGTGTATATATTTTTTGTGTGCATATATAAAGAGTATGTGCATAGGCACAAACATGCATATATGAATTCATACAAGCCTAGTATTTGAAGTTTTATATATCCTCTCCTTAAAATAACCAAGAGTGTAGTTTGCTTTATTTAGATGTGACATTGCATTGAACAGATATGTTCACTGACCTGGTATTATCTATAACTCTTTTCTTTATTGAACATTTACTTTCAATAACTTTCAGAATACCTTGTCTTGCATGCTAGTATCATTTCTCCTACTTTGCTCCCATGTGTTTATGTTAAGACCTAAGCAATCTTGAGCAACATTCAGAAAACCTATTCCTTTCCTTCAGTTCATTAATGAAAATTCTTAAGAAGCTCAGAACTTAGATAGTCTGTGATCTGCTTCCTTTCTTGTTAAAATACAACTAGTTTTTCATCCTCTTTCACTCTAAATTAACATGGATTTTTCCTTATCTAACCTGATTTTGAGTGATACATCAGATAAGATTGTTCTTTTGGACACTATCATATATATTCACAGTCAATAAAAGAAGTAGTCTATAACTCAGAAGGGTTTCAATAAACAAAGAAAAAAGGATAAAATAACAGGAAAAATAAAGATGTTCTTACTGTTGTTTCATACTCAGAATGCTCTACCATAACCAGTAGTTTGAGAGTTGGATAACTCATCAATTTTTGTAATGACTCCTTATACTCTTCTTTTTTGTTTGTTTATTTGTCTGATTAACCAATCATCAGGGGTATTTATAAGGAAAGGCGATTTTGTTTTTCTTCTCTTACACCACTGACAATTTCCCATTTCTCTAGCCACTCTAAATATGAGTCAGATCAAATTTCCCTTTCCTGTTCTCTTTTAACATGTATCTATATGGCCTGAAGGATGTTTGTGGTACAAGTTACATTCATTTGGCTATGTTCTGTCACCAAGACCATACAGCTGAAACAAGAAAAGTTTTTCTGCAGACTGGACAGAAAGTCTGCGAGGAAATCTGAGAAGCTCAGATGAAACATTTGGAGCAAACCAGGAAGGCAAAAGTAGGCAGCCTCTCTGATATCTAACTGGTAAGTGACTTATTGATGATCCAAATGTGTCTAATAGTCAACAAACCAATGAGGACCAGGACTAAGCAAAAGAAATCCACAAGCCAGCTTAGACCCGTCCATAACAGCATTATTAAACTAAGCAAGTGCTTGTATTCTGAAAAAAAAAAAATCTTAGCTTCCATCTCAGGTGCAAGGTAGTAGTGACCTTTGAGCTTTTAAATTTTAAAAGCTGAGCTTTTAATTATAGGTGTTTCAGAGGGAAACTTTTATCTTTGCTTTTCAGTTTGAATTGGTGTTCATAAGAACAAGAATAGCTCAAAGATCTTCTAAATTATCTGGATGAGAATCACTTTCCCTGTCAGTTAGGCTTATTTTCCTTAGTATTTGTGAAGTTCTAATCTGCTGTTAATGTTCTAGTTGTTCAGACAATATTCCATGGCAAAAGGTATTCAATTTCTAATTAAAAATGGTGCAAAGGGTACACAGCACCTCATGAAGAAGGAGAGACAGCAGAAACTATGTTAAGGGGAGAAGCAGTCTGCATAAAGACACAAAGCAATAGCACTAAGAAATACTTTAGATTGCATAAAGCAATAACAATAGGTTTGCATCACAATTGTGTGGGTGTTGCATCACCATATTAAAGAAATTACAAATGGAATGAGGGAAAAGACTGCCAGAAGAACAGCTTCGGTGACAGGAGAGAGAAAAAGATATAGCCTATGATATGTATGATTTCAAAAAATACCTGGTCACTTGCTGGAAAAGAGACGAGCAGAAAAAAAAGGAGCCTTCCGATTTTCATGATGTGACACATGATTGTTTTGCTGTTGCTCCAATCAGCAGCATATAAGATTGTCAATATTGTCTTACTGGATATATAGCTCCCTGTTGTGATATGGGAAATAGCCACCAAAAATCTAAAAATCTATCTGAATTTCCTATATTTCATTTAGCTGGACTGCAACAGATACTAAACTGTGACCTGAGAGAAATATAATATATTCTGATTCCCACATATTCTGATAATAACCTTTCCATTATGTTAGTCATTAAGGAAACCTGAATATACCATTTAGCAAGATAAATAGAATAACTCTCCTCCATTCCAGACTTCTACTTCTGTTAGGGCAATTTATTTTTGGGAAAATCCAGGAAAAGTAGAGGAGGTAAGTCAGAAAGAAACTAGTAACAATTATTTTATTTCTGCTTCTGCTTTCTGGGTGGCTCTTCTGAATGTCAGCTTCATTATTCTGGACATCAACTCCAGGCAGCAGCTCCTAAATGTCATTCCAAATAGTGGCCTAAATGGCAGTCCCTGTTGTACATTCTTTCTCCAGTAATAATGGCAGGCTTTTGGGAAGTTCTTTTAGTTCATAATAAATTTCAGGAGTGCTAGCTTGAGAACAATGTTTGAGGCCTAGGCCAGCACAGACTCGGAAATAAATGTTTCGAATGCACAATTTCATTATCACTTCTGAAAGTCTGTAGGGTAGAAGTCTTGCTCCACTGGTGGGGAACAGTCCAGATATTTTGAGGTGAAAAGGACAAGATAAATAAATCTCAGTGTCTCAAGGGTGCTGCATAACTCTGTTCACCACAGAGTCTAAGTTCCTTGCAAACATTAAAGAAAGCATCTTCATTGTGGTTGCAATAAAGAAAGAATCCTTCTGTGAGGTCAGTTGGGATCCAAAACATGGACAAATTAAGAGAACAGACAACAAATCTGTAGCAGTGCCAGGAATCATTTTGTAATTCTCAGTCCACAGCTTCAACCACAAAAGTAATACTACTATATTTCTGGTAGCAAAAGAGAGCGAAAAAAATCCCTCACAGAAGTATCTTCATTCTTGTTTAGCATGTATTTTATCATGCATGGAAAATCCGTTCTGTTTTCTCATGTAGATTCCATCAGACTGCTGACTAAACTCCTGAATACAACATGTAAAACTAGACTATTTAAAACAAGAGATTCAAATTTCAGATCAATTTAAAATGAAGAATTTATTTCTTACTAACAACTGTGCCTCAAGCACTAACAAATTTTCATACTTCTATCATATTTGTTTGGACGGAGAGCCAGCAAATCAACCACGGGAAGCTGATTCACAGCCATAAAAGCAGCTCTTACCTCAGTTTGTTATGAATAGAATGCAAAGTCTTCCTCAAGGTAATCTTTCTGTTTAGTAAAAAGGGTACTTCACTGCCCTATCTTGTCCTGGGCATTTTGTAACTCCCTTTCTACAGCTCTGAGGTGCCAAACTCCATCTGAAAAGGCCCAGTCAACCTCTCAGCCTTTAGGCATGACCTCATATTATGGAAGATAAAGGAACCTGCATGATGAAGTTAGAACATCCAAACGCATTTGCCCTGAGCACCATGCTCCTGCTCAGCGCAGATTTCCCAGGTTTTGCTTGGGAGAAGAAAAAGTATGTGCCTAGTTTTGCTCTCTTTTGATCAGAGTTGTTTTCCTCCTCTTCATTATTTACATGAAAACTACTTAGCCAATATAAAATTATTTTAAAGCATATTTATTTCATTTTATGTTTAAAGTTTGTTGGTTACCAGAGAGAACTGAAAGAGCCCAGGGTAGAAACACATGACCTGACCGACATTCTCCAGTTTGCTTTGTTTTTTTGACTTGCTAATGAGAAGACAAACCAGAATCACTCTCACTCAGTGGAATGCAAGTTCAATCCCACACCTGAAGTTGCCCATGTTTCTGCAGTATTGACTCTACTTTCCTCCTGTAACATCATAGTTGCAGAGGGTTCCCTAAAATGAATGGGTTCCTCACTTGGACTCAGATCAAGGCTGAAATTTTCTGTGCAGTATTATATTTTCAGTAGAACCATTTGGATTTTGTCTTCTCTTCAGAAGCACTGGAGAACAGAAAAATTAAACACACTAGCCCTGTGGCTTCAGAAACTGGACCCCTAGTCATGCATCTCCTGCATCTGACTAATCTGTTTCCCTGTTGGCAATGAGAATAAACAGGGCAGGCTCCCAGATTGCCTAAAAGGTGCTGTGACCAGGTCATCTCTATATGATAATAATCCCCAATGAATGTGTCTCCTTGCATACACACTACACACACAGTAGAAATAATTGAGTGGCAAACCTGTCTGTGAAGGTGTCTGTCACCTAAATCTGCCTGGCATTCCTGCAAAATAGCTCTATTAGGAAAGATGACTTAGCACTGATATAATTATGCATCAGTGAACAATTTCCTTCAGAAGAGCTCTTTTTTTCCAGATTAATATATGAGGAGCATGGCAACAAAAGGTTGATTTACAGTCTGATTTACTGGATGAAGGAGATGAGGAAGAGGGAAGTCCAGAGCAGTTTGTAATAGCTGACTGACCTGATAAGGAAGTAAGTAAGTTTAGCCACATCCATGTGCGGTTGCAACTTCATTTCTACTGCTCCCCTCATCTCATTGGGCTGAGAGGTATCCTTGTAAATGCTGGATGTATTATATTCCTAGGCATTTCCTTTTTATTACTTCTTCTATCCTTCCTGAAAAACAGCCACAGGACTCTAAGGATATAGAGAATTTAATAATAAAGAAAAAAAAATGTACTAGATGTGAAGGCAAAATCATACTCTCAGGTAAATTGTCACATACTGTAATGAAAAAGGAATATAGTTCATAAGGGTTTTAGGTATGACTGTCTATTAAAGTCAGAAAGGGGAAGGAAAAAAGGTGTTATGTAAAGAGAAGGATGGGATGTTTCATTCATTTAAGCAAAAAGCTACCAAAAGAGGAAGCAAGTCCTTTTCAGAAGTTAAAATTTCAGTAATTCTCAGACCAGAATGAAATTCTATCCAGAAGGTGCCCCTGCAGTGAAGAGAGTCAGCATTATCAAATCTATTTTGAGTACTGCACTGTATAAGTGCCATTTCAAAAGATTCATTGGCTATGTAGGCTTTTACTTTCAGCATATTTATTTCACCTCCTAAATGAAATCCAATTTGAGACTATTAATATTAATGTGCTGAGATAATTCTGATGATGAATTAATAAAACACTTGGCCTCTCAATATGCTGTTTGCTCTTACCATTTAATGATGCTCTTAACTGGAAAAAGGAACAGTGAGAGAGCAGACTCCAGCAGGAGCTTGAAAATAAGAAACCACTTCATTGTTTTTAGCTTGCTGCTTTAATGACAATCGATAGCATTGATTTTGGACTAGAAAAGTATTTACTAAATCTTTACCCTGTGCTACAATCCCTATTTAGATTCCTTAAGCATAATCTGGTACGTAACACCTGCTTAAAGTATTTCAACTGCTTGCTGAGAATGACTTCAAAAATATTAAATCTGTAAATTCTGCTTAGGATTTGACTTTATTACTTATCTTTGTCATAAATATTGTCATTTTATTTTGTTTTGTTTTGTTTTACAAAGCAATTCCCTCTCTACTGAAAGCACAGCTGTACCTTAGAAAAATTGGATGGCACCACCAGTTGTATTCCTTTACAAGAGGAATTTCAGTTCACTAAACACTTTAGTCTGGATAAGACTAATTCTCCTACCTTATTATGCTAGAATAGATTTCCATTTGAAGAACTGAATCCAGTTAATGTACATGATTTTTACATTAGTTTTCACAACACACAATACTAATAGAAAAATATGAATAACAAGAGCCTATTTCTACACGAAACTAATGTAAAACATATGTGTAGAGGTCGAGTGTCATATTCATAATTTATATAGTTTTTTATTATTGATATAAGTATATGGAAAAAGTTCAATTTAAGCCCACAAATACATATAATATAAAACAGAACACAGAATCTTGATGCTAAGAATCTAAGAATGAAAAAATAGCAAATCTAGCACTGCGCTTGACAAAAATTGCAATTTCATCTATGATTTCAAAAAGGTGGCTGGCAGCATGTGGGCAGCTTAATTTTCTAAGAGCTTTAAAAGTTTTACCAGTAGGCTAAGCAAGAAAGTCTACATTAACAACAAACTTGAAGTCTAAAGTCTTCATTCAAGCCAAATGGCCTCTGTTTGCAATGGATCCAGTTTTGAGATGACAGAGACCAGTTTCCCTTAACTGCATTGTCATAGCATGTAGAAATACCACCAAAGAAGGAGCAGCTGTAGTATATGATTGCTAGTATTAATAATAAGAATATTAACAATAATTACACTGTTAAAACAAAACTAAAGTTGCTTCTTCAGACAGAAAATAAAGACAAGATATTTATTCCTGTTGTTTTTCATTAATCTGTGAAGCACTCAATATTCTAAGAACACTGAGAAAGAGTTCTCTAAAGAGAGAGTTCTCTGATGTGGAAGAGAAGGTAATGTTTATCATTTCTGAAATTATGCTAATCAAGTGTGAAAGAAATTCATTTTGTGTGTATGCCTCTAATAGCAAAAGTAATAGCAAGGGGTGTATTAGGTAGTAAGGGAGATAGATAGAAGATGGCATGGAGTATTTGTGGTGTATCAGTTCTTCATAATGCTTTTTATTTTGAGGATACATGGATAGAAATTCCATGCAGTAAGTTATAATGTGATGACTTTAATAATTGCAAGTATGTAGTTTACAACATTTGTTCTCTGAAGACATGTCTGAGGACAGATTAGGTAATCCAGGTCATCAGTCATTGAATGACAAAAATAAAAATGTAATCATTGCATTCTTATTTGTTCATTATTTTTCCATTTTCCCCCTACCTGGAAGATTAACTTCTCTTGGAGTTTTTAAAATTCTAAAAAGAAAGACTGAATGGTCATCTATAACAGTAAACTTGTACCACCTCTAAGCACACTAAAAAGACTTACAAAATGTTCCTTTAGTTGTTACCACATTATTACTTTAGAATTCATAACGATCATCAGATATACCTGATATTTTAAAATTTTGTAAAATTCTTTAGTTGAAAATGTTGAGCCATTTATTTATTTATGTATTTTGTAAAGCGATAGTCTTTCTCCTGTTTATATATCATTTCATTATAATTCCCACTTGCCAATATAGATGTCATCTATACTTTTTACCAAAATGGCCTATAAATTCTTTAGTTACAATGTGGTGATTCACACTATGTATGAATAGTAAATTTCAAAGTTAGTTTAACTCATGACTTTTCATAAATTTCCATAAACTGTTCCATTGAAAATTACAAGTTCATAGAAACCATATAGTTTTTTATAATTTCAGTATTTAATCTTCAGGTTGATAACTGTAATGAGAAGAAAAACAAACAAATAAACAAACAAAAAACAACCCAAAACTCCTACCAACTCATTCCCAAACAATCAAAGATAGCTGCTGCAGTAGCCATTCTAATGATCAACAAGATCTTCATGTTAATGTTATTGTAACAATTGACCTGGCTACACTCAATTATTACATAGGATTTTAGTTTACTCTAAATATGAAACTGATTTTCTTGATTAACTCCATGTTGGTAGGATAAGTCTTTCAAAATGTATTCAGTGCTTTCAAAATTATATTACCTACTTTTTTGTTGGCCACAGTTCAGAATGACTATTTTGTATCTGCCAGGTATTTTTTCAGAGCTAGTGTCAGAACATGTAAATCAGCTGATATAAGTGATCTGTTACTCCTAAATCCCTATCAATACTATGAATGATACTACATTTTTAGGAAGCTTCTTCTTTCAGGCACTCTCAGAATATTTATATGACCACATTTTGTGTTAAAATTATGAACTCTGAAAGAGAAAGGAAACAAAACCAAAAAGAAACTCAAAAGAATCTTAGCACCTTTGAATTTGAGTGTTCATTTAGATTAATTAATTAAGAAACTGTTCTAAGAGACTGCTTTTTTCTCTTTTTTTTTTCTATTTGACAGTATAAAATGTTGCACTTCTTAAACATCAAGAAACTTGGTGAAACACAATGGACTTTAAAATATCAAAATGCATTTCAAAATACCAAGTGACATTCTTTTAAATACTGTTCCTTGGGAGGAGACTAAAACCTTCCTATATTTTAGCTGTGACATATTTTCCTGAGCAGCCCCATTTGCCTGTTTTATAATTAGATAACCCAGGACCCAAACATTAGGAGCTTTTCAGTGTTGAGCACCTTTAACTTCTGATAAAGAGCAGTGAGTACTCAACACCTGAAAAGATAGGTCAGTGTATATAAAAATGTTTGAGAATCACTTTTTGTCTTGTTCTTCTTAGGCGTAATTTGGCATAATTTTTTTATTAAAAAAAATGTAAGCACACCCCAACATATCACTTCTATCACTGGTGTATATAAAACAATTCGCCTACACTTTTAAGATGATGAAAAGGACAGCTACATTGTGTCTAAATCAGGAGAGCTTGATATGATGTCAAAGCCTTTGGCTAAACATAGATTGACTTAATTCTTTCAATAATGAACTTTGGTCCAGAGAATTTAACAACCACAAGAGGAGAAACCCAATATAAAAGCGAAAATCTCCTCATTCAGTTTATCTTGACTCTGCTGCAGGCAAAACACAGAAATATTTTTAATCGAGATTCTCTGCAGCAGCCCATTCCAAATGCCAGTATCCATCACTGATGACTGGATCAATAGCTCTGTTTTGGCCCCAGTCTCCTACGAGAGATGGCATGCCATCAGTGACAGACAAATATCACAGTTAAGCAAAGTATCCAGCCAGACCTAGTAACATTTTTATTGATTTTTGTTGTGCAAATAATGTCTTTTTGGGCTGAATAAATGGCTTTGAGCCAAACAGTCATTGTTTATGATTCCAAAATGCAATAAAGGGACAGGAAATATATTATAGCCTATGTCTCAAGGCACACAACATAATCATCCTTTGGTGGTGAAAAACTATCCAGCTGAAACCATGAGTGCATATTTATCCATGCTTAAAGGTACCTGTAGGACTTGCAAATCTTACACAAAATGTCCTGTTAGGAAACAGATGGTATTGACCTTTAACCTATTGAATAACTACTAGAAAACCAAGCAAAAAATAAGCACTATATTTCTTCAATCAATACAAAGAAAGCACTTTATTATTTTTCCTTCAAATGAAATATCAAACTTGCCAAAATGGCATTAGGATGCTTTGGGAAAAAAAAAAAAAAAAAAAAAAAAAAAAAAAGACTGCTTTTCAGAAGCTACAAAATTTTAGAAAAACAGTGGTGGCAATGGCAGCAACAATATTTGTTGGGTTTGTTTTCTGTTCCTTTTTTTTCCAGGAATTATTGAAATAGGTTTGAAATGGGTTTAATATATTTTTAACATTAAGAAATCATATTATTTACCTTTCTTTGAAAAAAAAAAGTTTCTTTTTACTTTCGATATTTTAATAATTACTTAATCATGTAAGCTTAATATATAACTTCATCATACAACTGAAAAAATATCTCCCAATTTATCTGTTCAGTAAAACCCTGAACTTTTCTGCTGGATGTATACCCAATGTATCTAGTAAAATTAATGAGAATATTAATTTCAGATAGAGCGCAGTGGCCATATTTTCTACACTTCCAGATCTCATAAACATATATGCTTTTGTAACAATATTATTAAGTCACAGTCATAAAGGATCAGCTGTGAAGGTCTGAGGAAACAAATATATAACTGTCAAACAAACTGCCATGAGATTTTAAGGATTTAGGATCTTTTTTTTTCTCATATTAATCAGAAATAATGTATTTGCTGGTATTATTGCAAGGCTAGTAAAAATATTTTGCCCTCATTGCACAGTCATGTGTTTTATGGAAAATATCAATAATTCAAACACCTTTCAGAAAATTCAAGAATACTTGTCCTCACCACTGTAAAGTCCATTCATCTGTAGGAAAATGCTACAGTAATTAAATGCCAGCTTAAATCCTGTACCTCTTTCAATGTCTTTTAAAATTTCAAGTTTTTATTAACTCTCTCTTGACTGACCTAAAGAGACTTTTGAAGGCTTTTTGAAGGTGTAAGAAATGACACCGAAAATCTGGAAGTTTGTTATTGATACCATGAAACATGTCAGCGAACACTTAAAAACATTTTTAGTAGACTTTTTTTTCTCAAGGTGACTGAGGCATTCCATGCATGGAAAAATTATACCCTGTGATGAAAAATCACAGGTTATGTGTAGAGAGATCTTCTGAGTCAAGACTTCTTATGAACCTAAAGTTACTCCTATGTCTTGATCAGGATTATGAAGGTTAGATGTGAAAAGACAGAATAAAGATGAAATGAGACTGATCTTTGAAATATCGCATATCAAATAAGACACACACAGATCTGGCAAGTCTTTTCTCTCCTTACTGCCCCCACCTACCCAGTCCATCAAATTTCAGAGAGATTTCTCTTCCCAAGCATTCTTTAACAGAAGAAACCATCTTCTGAGAGAAGTGCTACCAGCTTTACTTAGTCTTCTGTCCCTCACTGACATTTGTCAGCCTTCGGGGCATTTTACAACATCTATCATGAGTAATCTCTGGTCTGAGAAGCTAAATGGAAACTAACACTCATTCTCCCATTTCATAGGGAGTCAAGCCTCTCAGAGCAAAATTCCTTTTTCTCTGAGCCCCTGTCACTGAGGCATGTATGAAGCAAGTCTCCCTGAATCCTCTGCCTTTTCTCATGGCAAGATTTTTTTGCTTCAAGAATAAGAATTAGCAACAAGTAAAAAGCACCTTTTCTTCAAGCCTATTTCTAGGTATTTATTTATCATGAGATGAATGGCCTTCTGCAGGTTTCTATTTATTTCCATTAACTGTACGGTGGGGGAGGGACAGGGGGACGCACACAGAATTACTGGTGTTTCAGACTTAGATGTCTAGGATTTTCACTTTTGGACATTCCGAAGGTTCTAGACTGAAGATCCTCAGCAGTACCAGTCCCTTAGGATTGAACTGAGAAAGATTTCAGGTATACAATTTCATCATATTTTCAGCTGTCATGCAGTCTGAGAAATCTATTTACCTATGAGAGACCCTAGCTTTAATTTTTATCTAGAGAGCAAACTAATGTTAAGTTTTTTCATGCTTATCTTTAGATGCTAAAATGTTATATTGAATGTGACTTATAATATTTGTTTTGAAATTGAACTAACAGTCAGATTTAAGGAACTGGACCCGTTTATTTACCTGAAAACATGAACGCTTTTTTTTATTTATTTTTGTAGTTTAGAAGCTTCAGAGCATTTTATCTGAAATTTTAGTAAACCAGAAACATTAAGCCATGCAGTACGAAGTTACCAGCAAAAACCTCTGCACATCATCAGACAAGTTACTAGCTGTGTAGTAGAGTAAGTACCCCTTTCTAAACTTATCCATGGTGAATGATGCCCCGGTGAAAGCAGGCAGCTTACATAAGACCCAAGTTGGGTATTAAGTGATCTGCAACTGCTCCTCCTGCAGACTTCAGAAACATATGTTCACATGCTTAACACAAACCATTTGTGCCTATAAAATCCTGGCTATTGTCATACTAAGAAAATTCAACCCCCCGTACAGATTAAAGCCCTGTCTATGTCAGTTAGTCAGGCACAGCTTCTTGGGGTACTGGATCCTGCCAACTGCGTATGTGCTTTCAAGAGGGCAAAGAAATTCTCTGTAATCAGATAGGATGTGAAAACTTCTTGCAAAGGCTAGATACCTGTGAATATACTGGAATAAACATTGTTAGAGCATGAAATCACTTTCACTGATTATGTTAAAAGCAAAGGAATAGAAATAGTTTGTTCATAACATCCTTTTCACATCTCCTAATTTCTCTTTACGTAAAAACTCTTATGCCCATTGACCTCATTTTAAATGTGTATACAAGTCAAAGTATTTTTACACCATATGCAGCAAGGTAAAAACAGAGACCTTTACTGTTGGATTGAAAAGGCAGTGAATGCTGTGACCAGACAGATATCATAGTCCCATTGGCAATTTTTTTATAGCTGTTATAGTAATGGCAAGTCAGTGTCTCTCATACTTAGGTTTAACTAACTGCTTTCATTGCAAATCCTTGTCCTCTGGTTCTAGGTACCTTTTCATAGTTGAATTTTTCCAAACAGTAGAAAAATTACACTCAAAAATAAAATACTGGGATTTCTTTATAGAAACTTGGAGGCTTGTGAATTACAATTTTACATTGGACTTTACATCTGGAAGAAAAGACACGATGGAGGGCATGGGTAGGCTTGGGAATGTGGAAACATAAGATCTGCTCAGATGCACTTAACCAGTAAAGGGCTTAATATAGAACAGCTAAGATTTGCATAAGCCAAGCTTCTTGAAGGAAACAAGATAAGCCAATGGACAGCCCCCTAACAAGAAAGTCCAGATGTCTTGTGATCTATCTCTAGCTTTCTCTTATGTTGCCATATGATCTTGGGAATGCTACTTCCCCTCTAGGCCTTAATTTCACAGTCTGTAGATGCTTAGAAAAACACCTAACTACAATGTGATTTCAGATCTTTCAGAAATGTCCATTTCTACTATGATGCCTACAAAACATTAACTAATAATAGCAAGTTTAACAATAAACAAAGGTTTGTTTATGATACACTTAAGAGGCAAATTTCCCACGTGATCACTTAGTGTGAGCAAGGTCTTTTCCTTATCATTCATATTGCTTTGTTTCATCTTTTTAAATTTAGAGTTTTTTGATACAGGAATTATTTTTAAATTAATAAACATTGCTGGTAGATTTTGAAAGACCATATTAGAAAGAGGAGCTCACAATTGCACATCCTTTAATGCCTCCATTGAGCAATAAACATGTGATTTCAGCATATGCAAGTATCTACAAGCAATCGTATACCCAGTGAAGATAACAGCACAGGTCGTATGAGCAAGAGAAATGAAGTGCAGCATTAACACTTAGTGCATAGTTTCTACAGAGACTCTGAAAATATCCTTTGGTTACATAAGTGTATTAAAGCTCAGACTGCTGCATGTCTTCAGTGAAACAGCAGCTATGGTAAATAAACTTTTTTCTGCTGGGATGAATAAGTCCAATATGAACTACAGATTCATAACCTGTAAACTGCAAGCTTTCTCCAAGAATAAGGAGATTTCAGAGATTTTTGAGGGCTGGTAGAGAAAATCTTCATCTTTATAGGCAAACCATCTGAAAGATTTAGTGTTTTTCTTCTTTCTTTTTTTCTTCACATATTCTGATGCTTAGAAAAGAAGAGTTAATTAGAGCAGGAATACAAACATTCTTGTGTATGATGGAGAGCTTCATCTCCATACTTCCTAACTATTTAGCCCATGCTGAAGTACTCAGTCATTTGATCTAAGGATCATCTGGGGACCAGCTGTCCTGCCAGTTCCCCATGCGGTCTCTGCATCCCATATGTTTCCGGTCCCTTTTCCCATATGCCTTGATCTCCCTGTATTCACCAGATACCCAGACTCCAGCTCCCTTGCTTACCTTAGAAGTTATCTGGACATAGTGCAAATGGTGGTTTCCACCTACTTTATCTTCAACAGCTATCTGGTGAAGCCTACCACTAGTTTACCAGGATGTCACAGCAAAAGTGGAAAAGTTCCACTTTTGGAACACAAAAGTGGAAAGATCCTGTGTTAGTAAAATAAATCACAAGAAAAGACATGAAAGAAGCACAAATACAGATTTTTTTTTTTTAATCTGGATACTGGGTACATCTGGATACTGTACACTTCTGGACACTGTACTTATTTTCTAGGGAAAAAAAAGAAACAGACAGTGACTGTCTTTATGAATATCAAAAGTCAAGCAACAATGGAATTTTTGGTAACCAGAGAATTAGTTCTTTACCTCTTTCTGCTTCCCTATCCAATGATGCTGAGCTTTCTGTACGTGTTATGGCCACGCTTCACTGTTAGAATTATAATCTTAATATCATACTGTATAATTCAATATCCTAAATCATCTATTTTTTGCTAAATAGCCTATATAGAATATTCTTGTATTTGATGGAATTGAGATAACTTTAGATTCACTTGTCTATGTTACCTTCTTTTTTTAAAAGTTGTATAATCACCTAGGATTTATCTGCTAATAGAAGCTAAGCTATTTCTGTACACTTCTTATATTATGTTGTATTTTATGTATCCTCTAATCAATCATGGGCCTAAAAGGCCTTCTCCATGAGCCTATTTTAGAATGGTACGTTGATTACCAATGCCTCTTCAGAAACAGGAGTTGTACTGTGAAGTCTTATTTAATCTCCAGCTGAGCTCTGAATAGCATTGCTTTAAAACAGAAACTACTTAACTTCATCAGAGTAACATTACAGAATCACAGAATGCCTAAGGTTGGAAGGGACCTCTAGAGATCATCTAGTCCAACCCCCCTGCTCCAGCAGGGACACCTAGAGCACAGGACACATGGTGACATCCCGGCGGGTTTTGAAGATCTCCAGAGAAAGAGACTCCACAACCTCTCTGGCCAGGCTGTTCCACTGGTTTGTCACCCTCATTGTAAAGAAGATCTTCCTCATATGGAGATGGAACTTCCTGTGTTTCAACTTGTACCCATTACCCCTAAGGTACTTGTACATGTTGATCAGATCTCCTCTCTATATTCTCTTCTCTAGGCTAAACGGGCTCAGCTCACTTAGTCTTTCCTCATACAATAGATGCTCCAGTCCCTTAATCATCTTCGTGGCCCTACACTGAAACCTTTCTAGAAGCTCAGTGTCCTTCTTGTATTGGGGAGCCCAGAACTGCATGCAGTACTCGAGGTGCAGCCTCACCAGAGCTGGGTAGACGGGGAGGATGGATCACCTCCCTCGACCTGCTGGCAACACTCCTCTTGAGACAGGCCAGGATCCCATTGGTCTTCTTGGCCACAAGGGCACATTGCTGACTCGTGGTTAACCTGTTGACAATCAGATCTCTCAAATCCCTCTCTGCAGAGCTGCTTTCTAGCAGGTCAACCCCTAATCTGTACAGGTCCCTGGGGTTATTCCTCCCCAGGTGAAGGACCCTGCACTTCTTGTTAAACCTCATGAGGTTCCTCTCTGACCAACTCTCCATCCCATCTAGGTCCCTCTGGATGGTAGCACAGCCCTCTGGAGCGTCGGCCACTCCTCCCAGTTTAGTATTATCTACAAACTTGCTGAGGGTGCACTCTATGCCCCTGTCCAAGTCATTGATGAACATGTTGAATAGTACTGGGCCCAGTACTTACCCCTGCAGGATACCACTGGCCACAGACCTCCAACCAGACTCGGCCCCATTTATCACCACTCTCTGTGCTCTGTCATCCAGTCAGTCCTCAATCCACTTCACTGTCCATTCATCCACTCCACACTTCCGGAGCTTACCTATGAGGATGTTATGGGAGACTGTGTTAAAAGCCTTGCTGAAGTCAAGGTAGACAATATCCACAGCTCTCCCATCGTCCATTTAGCCAGTCACCTCATCGTAGAAGGTTATCAGGTTTGTCAAACTTGACTTTCCCTTGGCTGCTCAGCAATTCTCAGCATTCTCAGATGCATTTTTTATGGTGACAGAGCAATACACTGATTTGTAAAAACGCACATCAAATTGCGGTTATCTCTGCATGATGCTTTATTAGGTGCAGGTAGGCATACTATTCTCACCTGTCTTCAATCTTATGTTAATTCTTAGCCAAAATTTTAGGCCTGGGATTCACATCTCAACAAAAGATCAGCTCAATTAGGAACATTGTGTTGATAGGAAATCACTGGTTTCAGAAAATATGTAGAGAAACACATTTAGAGACGTATGTTTAGAACAGTTAGAGACTGTTTATAGCTTTCTTCTGAATGTCTAAGCATTTTGGATTTCCCATAGAGTTGCAAAAGTTGTAGCAACTCCAGTAATTCATCTATGTTCATAACTTACATGCTTCAAACTACTTCATCACTGCAGGCACTGTCTGTAAAATGTTCCCTGCAACTGTACTATTCAGGGCTAGGGCCTAGTACAGCAAACCATGAAGAACATGCATTATTTTAAGCATGAGATAAGTTGATTTATTTTAATGAACTGGGAGAGAAATCTTGGTCCCAGAAAGCTGTGGGAATACAAGACATGAGGATAGCGAAGCACGGGTAGAGGTTGCCCAGAGAAGTTTAGCCTAGTGTTTCTCAGCCTCCTTCCTTGGAGGATTTCAAAATCAAACTGGATAAAGCTTGGTTTGACTTCACTGCTCTCTCTGCTTTGAGCAGGATTTTGGGCTACAGACCTCGTGTGGTTCCTTACAATTTTAAATTTTCAACAAATTGTCCTAGAAGCATTGGAAAATTCATAATCAAACTCCTAAATTGCATCAATTTACCTGTGGTCTAATTTCTTATGTTTAATAACATTATGAAAAGCAAACATTTTTTATAGAGACCTAAGATGTCATCAAAGTTTTAATCCTGACTACTGATCATATATGTATGTTGTCATCTGGTGACTTTCCCTTTTCTAACTCATGTTTATTGAAGATAATTGCTAACTAGAGAAACGGCAGAAAATATTAGATGAGAAGATTAATGTCTATAGCGCGATTATGATCTTAATGATTTAATGAAAGAACACATTAACATGATTATCATGTTATACTTTTTTGAACAAATAAATGTTGTATAAGGGTATTTCAATAGTATATAGCCAGGCATGTAGAAGAAGGGTTTTTCTAAATGTATTTTGTGTTTTTAACCATGTCCTTTGATTAATAAATACAAATACTAAGCAATACCTATTTCATATAGCAAAATATTTTAAAATTTATTTTGTTTCTTGATTGTAGCATATATAAAATGACAGAAAGTATCATTTTGAAGAACAGAAAAGGACTTTAGCACCAAGAGAGATATTAAAAAGAAATATATATATATATATATATGTTTCAACAGTATTGTCATAGTAACCTATTCCTCCTGGACTGTGATTATAGGAATCAGGGAGTGAGCAAAGCAGTCAGGAGGATTTTTCTGGGTTATCTGGCTTTGAAAGGATCATGTTCAAACCCTGAAAAGATAAAAGAGAGACTATACAGGATATAAGCTGGACCGTTAAATATTTCCATATGACAAACTCCTCTCCTGAGATCTGACCTGCCTGTAGATTTCCCAGTTTGCAGATCTAAAGGAACCAGGCCCACCCATGCCTGCTCTAAAGAGAAGAAGCTGAGTTTGAGTAGATTTTGAAAACTGCTTTAAAATTCTATCCAGAAAATGTCTCAATAAAAAGGGGAGATATATCTATAAAATGTACAAAAGAAAATATCATAAACCATAATTTTTAGAAAGCAACTCATCTAAAAATGATTGTGGAAGCAACATCCCATCAGGCATTTCTGAAAGAAATAACTGCCCTTCCTAAAGATAACTGGTAAATTACGTCCTTAGGAAGCAATCCTGACATTTATGCACATGCATAACTCTAAGCACATGGATAGTTTCATACACCACAATGGAGCTATCTGCATTCTTGAAGTTAAACACATGTATAAGTGTTTGCAGAATTGAGATCTGTAGTCCTAAATCAGAACTTTATATGCTAGCAATAATCATGCTGGTGGGATAGAAAGTCTAAAGTACATCAGACATAGATGTTTCTCCTTCATTCAAAAGACTGCTCCTCCACTATAATTCTGGCATGGACCAGACCTACATATATATATAGTGTGTGTGACCTGAATTTTACATTCTATATAGGTGTATATATATACATATGTGTGCGAGTGTGTGTTTATGTGAAGACACACTAAAATCTGACCTCATCTTCCATCCCCTTGGTAAAACAGGTTCTTAGATGAACCACAGGAAGCTTGTGTGTCTGCTGCTGGGTGTCTGTCTGCTTTTTAAAAGTAGACCAGCAGTAGGTAGTCGCAGTGAGCATACTCCAGCTAAAACCACATTCATATCTGCCCATTTTACACTATCATATATCTGAAATCAGGCAAACAATGCAGCCTTATTTCATTCCAAAAGGCTCTTGATACTTGCTACCTCAAGGCCAGGTTAGTTTGCAGGTCTCCTGTAATCAGTCTGCTCTTAGGAGAGAAAGAACTTCCAAAGCAAAGATGCAGGTATCCACCAAAGGAAAATATTAATACAAATAGAACATACTACAAATATGAAATGTTGAATGTAACACAAAATTTCAAGGAAGAAAACTATCAAAACTCTAATTTTGTTGAGTTATCAAAGTAAAACAGACACCCAGGGTAACATCAAATAAACAGTCATCTTATAGAGATGTAAAATCCTTTTAAAAAAATGAAAGGGAGTTAAGTTAAAATCCACCTATTAATTTCTGACAGCCATAATATATGAATGTGTAACCTCTTAAGAAAGTATATCACTCATCCTTCTTAAATCTATTCTTAGCAGATGAATAACAGCTTTTTTGGCAAGCTTCCCATGTGGATTCAGTACTACTGTACAGTCACTTAAAAGTCATTTCTCATCACAGGATTCCTGTTAATTAAAAAGAATAATGTTGTTAATCAGCTACATCATCACATCCACCTATTTAAAAAGATATTTTGATCAGCTAGTGCTTTGTGAAATGTTAATTGTCATAGCCTGTCCCAGTCTGTCCTGTTTTTGAGAAAGTCAGAACTTACTAGATAACTAGCCACAGGTTGTTTAACACCTTTAGCTTGACATCAGAGGTCTCTTGATGACAGAAATCACAAGAAATCACAGAAATCAGTTAGGTTCTAAGAACCTTGTTTTTCCTACCATATGCATTTCACATAACAAAACAAAGTTACTACTTTTACCAAATATTCTTTGCAGATCTGTGAACTTCTTCTTTGCACATCCTTCAGGAACCTTTAGACAGCTGATTGCATAGAATTCAATCACAGCCCAGTCATCTGACAGCCCAGGGGTTTTCAAATGCAGGCATCTTCTCCTAAATCATGATTTTTTAACAACAGTGAGTATCAACAGCAGCTGTAAATGTTTTATGAACTACAGAAGTTAGGAAGCCTGGTTTCTTGTGATTTTTGTTCTGTGGTTGAATTGTTCCATGTCTAATGGATTAATGCCTCCATAACACATTTCCACATGGATTTTCTGATTCTAATATTAGAAATCATGGCACATCCTTCATTTCTGCAGGCCCTTCTCCTCCATTCAGCCACCTGAAGGCTTGTGGAAATGCCAGATATTTTGAAATCTTCACTCCTGTATCAAATGTGTCAGAAATTTGCTAAGTTTGAAACATGTTAGGCAGACACTTACATCTCCTAACTTTAGAAAACTTATTGGTTTAGAGAACCAAGCTAAAAAATCAATTGAATTTCCATATTACTTAAAAAATCAATGTGAACAGTCGACCTCATCTTCACAGACACAATAGTCATTGGCATGCATTTTGATAATCATTTGATTATAGCCGCTTTTAATACATTTAAATAAATTATTTTAATAACCATTAATAAATATCTACCTTACATATAAGCCTGAGAGCCATTTCAGACATCTTGTAAAACAATTTTAATATAAAGATGAGTTCTTCTTAATTTGGAGTTTTACAGTCTCATAACTAAGCAAGGAGCTACATACAATGATTCCCCATAAGAGAAGCACCAAATAGATGCATATAATTATTAGTTAAAGAATTATACTCACTTTTTCTTTTTTTCTTAACATAGTCCGCAAAGACAAAATGTTCAAAACTTTCAGATTTTTAGATTAGCTGAAAACTTGAGGTCTGGACTATGGAATGGAATTCAATAGGTTCCAAATTCAAGGTCATGAAAGACTGTGAAGCTGAATATAAGCCACAGAACCATCCATTAATAAATTGGATGAGCATTTGCTCAAAATACATTTTGGTCAATTGTGTTATAGAAAAATAAATTCAACTGAAATAAAAAAAATTGCTAGAAAAATGACAAGAATGGTGATTTGTTGCAACTGAATATCTATATCTAAATAACAGTTAAGGAATTAGAGATGATTGTGATGGGAATGTTTAGAAAATTTTAAATGATGCCAGTAGGGAAATTGGAAAGGGAAAAAAAAACTTCTAATTTTAAAGTTGAGTTTATCAGTTTAATCAATTTTTGAAAGAGCAGCATGTAGTTATTTCTGCAGTAGCAGAGAACCAGATATGATGATCAGTTCATGTTCTATAATCTTTTGTTCTCCTTCCATATGTTGAATGATGATGAAGTCATCCATGGGAAGAGAGATTTAATAGTCCATGAATATAGGAACTACTCTAGTGACCTTCCAGTATGCACATCCAGCAAATATTGGGCTTCTTCTGAACTCCTTTATGACTAAGCCATTCAGAATCTGTTTCAGCCTTTGCTGGGAAGACAATGGAGTAACTTGAAGTTCTGTAGCCTTGAACCAAAAATGTGTCATTGTTCTTAACATTTGGTCTTGATTTATATCCTATCAATCAGCCCTAGATCTGAGGATTCTGTGTGAAAATTGTGGGAATTTTATCTTTTTGGTCAAATAATAAAGGCAGTTGGATAGTTCTGAAAAGGTAATATTAAACAACTTAATGGGAAAATAGACTTCTTCTGTCTTTCAGTTCTCAATATTGCAATAAGAAACTGAAAAACACAGTACTTACTTTTTACTTACATTACCAACAGTTACTCAGTTAAAGCAGAATTCTTAACAGATAGAGACAAATCATCTGACGGCAGAGGTTAAAAGAAAGCTGTTACTATGACAACAGATAGGGTCAGATAACAAAATGAACAGGCATTTTTGATCTTCAAAAAATTCTTTTTTCCTTTGCATTCTCCTCTGTTATCTGGACCACTCCATCAAACACCTAGCAGATAACAGAGTTGAAAACCCAATCGACCTTCAAGGAAGACCAGACAAGTTGGAAAGTTTATAGAAAGGTTACTATTACAGTGCAAGTGCTTATGATTATATTTTCTGTGTGTATGTGCATGTGTGTGTATTTTACCAAAGTAAGAGAGTACTATTTAAAAGGTTTTACAGAAGTCTAATACTGCAATATGAGTGTTACTTTTTCTAATACCACTTTAAAAAAAAAAGTGAAAGAAAATGAGATCTGAAATTATTTTCTACATAACCATATTGTGAAGTTAGCATATCATGGGTAAGAAAAAATGCATTAAAATACCTTTAGAATTTGGAGCAGTAATTTACCGTACATTTAATACCACCAAATGTTACTTCACATGTGCTATGAAACCTAGAAAAAAATCCAAAAAATTGTACAACCTGAATTTTAAGGATTTGCATATTGATAAAAAGAGTATGCTCTGCATGTGCAATATAGAAAAAATGTTATTTCACTTTCCAGCTGAAGTGACAAAAGAAAAAGAAAGTGAAAAAAAAAAAAAAGCAGAACAAAACACCAGCTTCTTTTCCCTCTAAGGTTATTGAAGAAATAAGTTTGGGATGAAGGAGTAAAAAGTCTATGTGGACAATGCCACTCCTATATGAAGAAGATGCACTGTTATAAGGTGATCTCTCAGCTCAGGAGCTTGGTTACACAGGAAAAGGTACATGGAGCCAGTGTTTACTAGTCGTTCTCTATACAATGTAGCCACCTAACAGTCGACTAGGAGGGTGTCTGTTCAACACATCTTGTCAGTTTAGTCTCAGTATGGAAGATCTTCAGTGGTTCGGAGTATAGGTGAGGAATCTGTCTTGGTGACTGTGTCCCACACTCATCCAAGGTACTTGGGTATTAAATATCCTATGTACTTCAAAGGAAATATTTATTCCACTATAGCAACAAAAGTTAAGTTTTGAAATCTCACAAAGAATCTCTCTTGATATAGTTTCACACAAAATCAAATCATTCATGCCAACTTTCAATACTATCAACAAGGAAAGAATCACTTTCATCACCAGAATAAAAATGGATTTTTTTTCTTCCTTTCTGCTGCCATCAAGAAGCCTAGACCGACTTGTTCATTAAAAAAAATATATATCAACATGTCTTGACAAATGCTCGAGTAGCCAAAATCTGGTCTTGGAACAATTCTAGAAATTTCAAGGAAGTCCTCTCTTCTTACTGACGTGGTCTCCCTGAAAAAGTAATATATATATATATATATTTCCATCTAAGAACTACCCATAGAATTGCCCATAGTTCAAACTAATGATAGAAAAAAATAATCTTTAGGATATGATGAAAGATAGTTCAACTCTGCTAGCATACCCAAATTGTTTGCATATCATGGATAAAAAATAGGGTGAGGCACCTTTGAATTTGAGCATGTTGCTTTGCCACAATAGTCTAGAGATTAGTTTTAAAATAGTAGCTATTTAAAAATGGTTCTGTGCTTTTTTTCTATTTGTTTCTTGTACTTATAATTCTTGTAATTTCCTTGTAAACTTGTTAATAGAATCACAGAGTGGCTGAGGTTGGAAGGTACCTCGAGAGATCATCTAGTCCAACCGCCCTGCTCCAGCAGGGACATCTGGAGCACACGACACAGGGTGGCATCCAGGCAGATTTTGAGAAGGAGACTCCACAACCTCTCTGGGCAGCCTGTTCCAGGGCTCTGTCACCCTCAGAGTAAAGAAGTTCTTCCTCATATGGAGATTAAACTTCCTATGTTTCAATTTACACCTGTTACCGGCCACCACAGAGAACAGCCTGGCCCCATCTTCCCTACAATCACCCCTCAGGTCCTTGAACATGTTAATCAAATCTCCTCTCAGCCTTTCTTCTTCAGAATAAACAGGCCCAGTTCACTTAGTCTTTCCTCATAAGATAGATACTCCAGTCCCTTAATCATCTTCCTGGCTCTATGCTGGACCCTCTCTAGAAGCTCCATGTCCTTCCTGTACTGGGCAGCCCAGAACTACACACAATACTCCAGATATGGTCGCATCAGAGCTGAGTAGAGGAGGAGGATCACCTGCCTCAACCTGCTGGCAGCATAATCCTGGCATCTAGAAAATCATGGGAAGATCTTAAGGTGTCAAGCTTTTTCAGGTTGGGCATTTCTGGCTTTATTGTGGCGAAGAATGTAATCAATCATTGCCATGCTTTGCAGTGTTAATCAACACTGCAGATGAGGATCATCACTGCAATACAGCAACTGATGATCACATTTACTGCTAATGTAATCTCATGCTGTGTTTCATGGAGAAGATTATCACCTTGTATTTAATCCTGTTGTGGAATACAGAATTTAAGAGACTTTTCCAGATTGTTAGATGCCCTTCAAATGCAGAGGTCTGGTAGAACTGCATGCAATACTGCAGGTGGAGACCTCATCAGAATTGAGTAGAGGAGAAGGAAGATTAAGCATTTCTGCTCAGTTCAAGCAAATAAATTGTACCAGGTTTAAATAAATACACCTGAACCAAAAGGAAGAGCCTTTTATTTCTCACTGTACAGTTCATTTAGAATGAAGCCCCAGAGCTGCCAGTATCTGAGAACTGAGAGATAGCTCAAAAAAAAAAAAAGGCAACAAGAAGTTTTACAAGTATTTGCATATACTCCACATTATCTTCAACCATTTGTGAGCTGGTGTTTTACAGCATGTTCATATGCTTGTCAATGATTTTTCATAAAGGGAATCAGGGCAAGGATCTTAGAGACAGTTTGTGCAACAGAGTGTTAAACTGGCACTACTCTTTCCCTTTTCCTTGAAGGTTCCCTCCACATTTACAGCGTCAGCAAGGTTATTGGTTAATACTAATTACTGGAAACTGGACTACAACCACTGGAGGCCTTTTGCTCAACCGTTGTGTGTTTTTTTGTTTTCTCTGCTCCATTCACATGAGAATAGCAATTTCTGATTTCAGACAATGAATTTTTCTAGGTAAGGAGAATAACTGTAGCAGTTTGTTTATTTTGTTCCTAAATATTCTTAAATTTAAGAAAGTCCTTTAGAGAAAATGATTTTATAGAAATTCCACAAAATGCTGATACCAACTACCCACTAAAGTGGGTTACCACTATTTGGTAACTATTAAACTTGCCTTTTTAGCAAAATAAAAGTGTGCAGGTGAGTATCAATACCTGCTTAAAAAAAAGATGTTGTAGCAAGCTAAATAATTGCCTAACAGTACTTGTACTAATGACTATAAACTTCTACTATGCTAATTTTTTTCTGCACTTTTAATTGCAGATCAATAATACTTTGCGGTTGACATTTAAAAATGCTGAACTGCATGTAAGAGCACAGAATGAATGAAAATACACAATGTGGTACTGAATTTGCCAAATCAATAAACTTTGCCATTTAACAAACAGTAGCATGTAAACAGTCACCAAGATTAGCAAATCTAAAAGACTACACTTCAAGTGCTTAATTATTGTTTAATAACATATAAGCTTCAGTTCACTGACAGAATTCCACTGCTGTGAAAGTCAGACATTCTGTTGTTGATTGCTTTGTTAGGCATACCATCTCTTTTGAATGTTTCAGCTTAGCTGTTGTCAAACCCAAGCTAACCAGCACTAGTATAATATCTTTAGGAAAAAAAAAATTTTTTCAAAAGATTTAAAATTGCATAGGTTTTAGCTTACCTTTTCTTACCTAGATAAATTATTTTCCCTTTAAAATTGCTTTTTCTTGTGACAAGTATGATTAATAAATGGGATAAAGGCATGAAATAGTATTCACATATATGAATATCAATATAATATCAATTATTATATTTGAAACTAAAGGCTAGAATTAATACAATGACATTTAAATTTCCTGTAATGGCTTGTGCTGAGTTAACTAGGCAAGAACAATTTTTTTAACTGTCCTGCCAGGTACACTTTTAGGTATTTTTTAATTTTTTTTTCCTCCTCTATTTTGTCTTCTTTGAAGTAGTAATTGATTTGTAACTTTGAATTATTAGTTTCAGCCTCACTTATGTTTCCTGTCATACTCCTACTTATCTTTACATGTGCAGAGGAGTCGGGTAGTAACAATACTCAAGTGAGGCTGAAACTAGTAATTCAATGGAAGGAATTAGTGGTTCTCTAATGTTAATATACACATAGTAAGCTCAAGTGCTGTTTTATTTTTTGAATGTTCTGGCCTAAGCTGAGTTGGTGATATAGGTGTAGCTAACTAAAATTAATGTTGTAATCAGGATGACTGCTTCATTCATCCTTACAATTGTATCTAAAGCATGTGACCACTCAACGTCATTTCCTACCTAAATGATGCTTATATTAACAGGTCATCAGAAATGCTCCTGTTTTGCTATTGTGTGAGAAAGGACAGAGGGTTTGATCCCAGGTATGGATGTACAAAAAAGGGATTTTCCACTGGGAAATCATTTCAAGAAGATATTATCAACAAGCTTACTTCCTGTAGCTCTAAGAGATGGACAGATCAAGAAATCGTCTCGTTAAGCAGCTATTGCACATTTGTAAACTTAGAGCTCACTTTTGCAACTGTTATTGACATTAAAGAGCACTTAGTTTTGTAAGTAGTTCAAATTAAGTCTCTCTTAAATCAATGGATTTACTGTTTCCTAACTGGGTTAAGTATCTCTATAACTCCTAGAGCTGACTTAGCAAAGTCTGCTTTGGAGACTTTGCAGAAAAGTAAATAATGCAAAATGTGTTCAGTTGCTAGTTGTTTTCTCTAGGGAATTTTCCCTGAGCACTATCAGCCTCCTACAGTATATTACATAGAGATGTCTCTTAAGCCCAGCTCTGTCATGCAATGTAACAAGGAGATAGGAATGAACATGGAAAGTGAAACTCAGAAAGGATTACTTAAAACTGATTTCAGGACTTGGTATTGCTACTGTGCACATATGATGTATGAATAATTTTTGTTATTTATGAATATTGTTTGGCTTGCCTATACATCAATTTTGTGCTTAACATGTAGCATCTCCCACTTACAGTCATTTGTATCTGGTCAAAGTGTGCTGGTCACAATGTTCACTGAAGGATAGCCAGGATTGCTCAAAGGGCACTGAGAACCACAGAGATACTCAGTCCAAAATGTAGATGGGACCTTCTTTTATTTATCTGTGGGAGCACTGCCTTCCCATCACCAGTGCTGATCTCTAAGTTGGGATGCAGAAGGTCCAGTTTGCTGGACCTTACGGGTTTGATCTGTGTCAGAGAATGGATCTTATCAGAATCCTAACTGGTTACTTAATCATTCATTTTTCTGGGTTGCTAATGCTAAAGCTCTAAATGAAGTATTATCTAGTTCAGAGAACAAGGAGGTATTTGGATGCTATATGTTATGTCCTGCAATACACACCAGAGATTCAAGATAAAGTCCGCTATACAGCAACTTTTAAATTATTTTTGAACAGTGGAACACTTGCAACAGGAGAAAACAAAACACATAACCACAACTCTTCTAAACCAGTATTCCAAATTAATCAGAGGGCATACTTCAGTTGCTCCTCCACATCTCCACCAAATGCTAATTACTGTTACGTAAAAGCCAGGTAAAAGGCAGCGGGCAGATCCTTTGGCTCTGCTCGGCAATATACTTTCTACCTTCTGAGAATGTCTGTTGGACTGGACCCCACCAGTGAGACAAGTAGAGGAACATCTTGCTCTTCCAATCCCAGCAATATCCTTTTTTGGGTGCCTTGGTGAGGTCATATATAAAGGTCTATGGTAGCATTTTAGGATATAGGCCAGTCTTTGGCAGAACTGCTAGATTTTCATTCCTCAGCTCCACACATTCATCCCAGCACCCACTTATGGCCATTTGTCCTTGTCCCATGTTGCCCAGTGGTCATTCCAGTGCAAATGTCTGTGTGTCGAGATGGTAAACCTCAACATAACTCCCTCATGCAGCTAGTAGAAAAAGCAGTTCCACAACCCATTTCACCTCATAAGTACACAAATGCTTGCGCTGGTAGAGAGAAAACACAGCATGAGCACAAAAATCTAGTCAGGAACAGGGAGAAGTCAATGACAGCTTTAGCTGGCCTAAACTAATACTGAAAGTTTTAATCTCAGGTGTCTAGAGAAATGTAAGGAGGGAATTCAAGCATCTCCAGGACCTGCAGCAGCCTGCAGCAGCTGGAAAGCAGTTAGGTTTCTTTCTCTTATGCACTTACTCCTTTCTTTTTTTTGGTCTTATTATCATACTGTGACATTACTGTGGTACTCAGTTTTGCTCTGTGCTTTGCACTGTGATTGATTTCAGATACCATTAGACTACTACTTTAGCTATTCTAGTCAAAAAGTGAGAACCAGCAAAGTTACTGCACTCCATCTTAAGCCACTTATAGTGTTAGCTTTCTAAAACTATTCAGAAAAATTAATAGATAGTCTTGACTTACATGAATAACACAAGACTGAAATTTTCGTTAACAGTTTCTTAGGTAAACTCTATATATTGTGACTTAATCAAACCATATATTTTATAGACACTAGCCTTTTTTTAAAGACTTCAAGTTATATGGAATCACAAGATTTAGAGTGAATTGTGCTGATAGATAGTAGTTCCCACAGCTAAAAATATGTACGTTGTAACTGCCTGAATTTACTGAACTCTACTCTTCAGCCAAAAGATCCTTTTATATCTTTCTGAGGTAGATGAAGGACTCTTTAAATGTTCTCTACATCTACATATGCAAGACTCAAGCAAGTAATTGCTCAGCTTTCCCTTGGATAAGTGAAATACATTGAGTTCCAGTTCTGAGTACAGTTGAGTACAGTTTTCCAGACTTTGAGTGATTACTGTAGCTTTCCTCTTAATTCTTTGTGCTGAAAGCAGTTAAGTTCTGGTATTGGTGGACATTTTATCAGGACTGCGGCTGACCTAATCACATATGTTACCAATTTGTTTACCTAAAAAAATGTGTGAAGAAGGTAGCAAAGTTTATAGTGCTTTCCTTTAGCTATGTTCAGCATTTGTAAAACATAACAAGCAAAAATATACAAGCAAGAATATTCTTGTTTTCCACTTATACATTTCCTTCTACATTTAACTGAAATGAACAATGTTTTATCACTTTAAAAATATCTTGGTTCCAAAAGATTTTGATTAATTTTATCAAATATTCTACTACATTTATAAACATTTTAACAGTTAGCAAATAACTTTAGATCCTGGAATCAGAGCTATTTACTTTAAAGACTTTGTAAACTATGAGTATGTAATTCTTTGAATCAATTTGTTTGGCATATAGAGCTTAGAAACAATACTAAATGTGTCTTTTAGCATAGATCTCTAGATCAAGAAAATAGATTTCCTTGTTAGTCTCATGAACAGTGGAGTTGTTACTTCCCAAACCTTGATTTTTTTTCTCTTGACAACACTATAAAAGGTGTATATCTCTCAATTAGAAAAGCCCTGTGGCTTGAAGTCTTGAAAGGCATTTAAAAAATCTATTAGGATGTCATAATATTTGCAGGTTCTATGAAGCTCAAATATTCATTACCAAAACATTAGCTAACTAACCATAAGCAACAAGAAATATTTCTCACAGAACACAGGTGTCAGTGAGAAACTGTAAGAAAACATATTGCTAGATACATGTCATACCAAGCTTCATCTAGCAAATAATTTATTCTAATTATCTTGGCCCCTACTTCAGATGTTACAAATAAACCAAAATGAGCTGCAGATGTAAAATCTGAAGCAAAGGACAGGTGATAGTCACTGTAGGAAAAGTTTAAAGCTAGATATTAATCGTAGTTTCCCAAAACCTGGGGAAAAAATGGCCTACCTGAACACAAATATGTTATTTGTTGCATGTTCCTGACAAAATCGGATTCTGCAAAACTGTGAATTAGGACTGTCAAATCAAAATCCTTTCCTCAGCAACAAGAATATTTGTAAAATCTAGGGGACATCAGCACCATTTTTTCAACTATCTTTTGATAATAACCCCAACACTGTATCTAGAATGTAAGCAACTGCATTTGTAAAGTCACACTCGCTCCACTTAATATCATCATAATCCCAGAATCACAGAGTGGTTAAGGTTGGAAGGGACCTCTAGAGATCATCTAGTCCAACCGCCCTGCTCCAGCAGGGACATCTACAGCATGTGGCACAGTAGGTTTTGAAGACATCCAGAGAAGGAAACTCCACAACCTCTCTGGGCAGCCTGTTCCAGGGCTCTGTCACCCTCAGAGTAAAGAAGTTCTTCCTCATATGGAGATTAAACTTCCTATGTTTCAATTTACACCTGTTACCGGCCACCACAGAGAACAGCCTGGCCCCATCTTCCCTACAATCACCCCTCAGGTCCTTGAACATGTTAATCAAATCTCCTCTCAGCCTTTCTTCTTCAGAATAAACAGGCCCAGTTCACTTAGTCTTTCCTCATAAGATAGATACTCCAGTCCCTTAATCATCTTCCTGGCTCTATGCTGGACCCTCTCTAGAAGCTCCATGTCCTTCCTGTACTGGGCAGCCCAGAACTACACACAATACTCCAGATATGGTCGCATCAGAGCTGAGTAGAGGAGGAGGATCACCTGCCTCAACCTGCTGGCAGCATAATCCTGGCATCTAGAAAATCATGGGAAGATCTTAAGGTGTCAAGCTTTTTCAGGTTGGGCATTTCTGGCTTTATTGTGGCGAAGAATGTAATCAATCATTGCCATGCTTTGCAGTGTTAATCAACACTGCAGATGAGGATCATCACTGCAATACAGCAACTGATGATCACATTTACTGCTAATGTAATCTCATGCTGTGTTTCATGGAGAAGATTATCACCTTGTATTTAATCCTGTTGTGGAATACAGAATTTAAGAGACTTTTCCAGATTGTTAGATGCCCTTCAAATGCAGAGGTCTGGTAGGAATGTTATCAGTCCTACCACAAGTGGTCTTATAATAACAGCAAAGGATGTAGTCATCATATACAAAGCAATTGACTACAGATAAAAATCTCGTCTACAAACAATTTTTTTTTCTAAGAATCTACGGTAAGCTAAAATTTCATGTATTTTTGAATAGGTGTAGCCTATTTATATGACTATTTGAAAAGAGTTTAAAGCTATGTTTGAAAAATAGCATTAATCTATGCATCTATATTATACATTATGTATATATCAACATTGTCATTTATTTTTTTCTGCTATCTAAACACAAGATTTTTTTTTTTCCTGGCCTGATTTTATAGTCCAGGTATGTTGCATATATGAAAAGCTGTTATATTTCTATTAAAGATTAAAAGTACTCAATGAATAGAGGAGTTGCAGGAATATAATTTAATTTAATACCAGTAATTTGTGTAAATAAATGTCTAATAAAGAAGATTCACCACAAATAGAAATTAGAAATGTTCAATTTTTCATGATACTTATCAAAAGAAAAAAAGAGACCGTTCTCATTAAAAAAATTCTAAAAATAACAAGCTTTAGTTTCTCCTATGAGTCCACATAAATTTTTTATTTTCCATTTTAAAATTAGGATTGTGCTGTATGCATGATTTTCTGTGCATACATGAATTGAATTTAAACTTTTCCACTAAATTATTAAATAGGACTTTAGTATGCTGTAAGGTGACTAAATTGGGGAATCTTGAATTGGAAAAGATGTAGAAAGTGCCTATATGAAGGGAACTGGTGATAAAATTGCATAGAATTATCTGCAAATGGGTACTTGGGATTTTCTTGCAATAGGAACAAATATGAAGTCCAGCTTTTAGACTACTTTTTGGAGGGCCTTTGATTGATTCACTGGTTAACTGATTGATACTGGTTCATTAGTGGCACAACTGTCCTCATTCACTAGGTGAGTAGTAGTCCCCACACCAGAGTCCCACTGAAACTACAGTGCATTCACCATCTACACCAAATTTCATTAAAATTAACTGCTCTTAGTTTGAGACCTGTAGCAATTAGGCATTTAAATATCAAAAGATCCCTAAAGTCTGTTCTTAAAAGCCTATAGAGCAAACAGGATTCTTATTTCTAATTAAGGTGGGTAGTTTTGACCTTTAGCAACTCACTGGGTGTGGTTTACACCACCCCATGCTAGGTTTCTGTTTCAGCAAAACAGAGGAAAGCACATAGTGAGTGACTAACTTTCACTCAAAGTAGAAGCAAATGAAATAAAGATAGTAATATTCCACTAAAAACAGTAATGTCCAGTGGTGGACTGAAGTGGTTTTTTTGTTTTTTTTTCACAGAAGTACTCTAGTTTATCTATTATACTGTACAAGAGGTGAATTCTTAAATCTTTTATGGCAACTGGGACAAACTTTCTGTGTTTACTCCAGGCTACACCTTTTTGGATTGAGCAGTCGCATCATTTGAAGAACATTGTGGCACACTTTCAAGTTCTATGATGACAAGACGGTATCTTATTGAGTGCAGTTTTTGTCAGTTTTGTCTATTAAAGGCTGCTGGTAAAATTAAAATCTGTCATCTGCAAGGAGTTTTCATGCTCTATATACTGAGCTAGTGTAAATGAATATCTATGATGATACTGATGATACCATTTTTATAGGCCTCTCTATAAAGAGGTATCTCACAGGAAATGCCTTCCATGTAAATTTTGGAATTAACTCATTCTTTTTATTTATGGAGAATTTGGGAAATTTAGTTTTGGAGACATTAATTTTATCTAGCTTTGACCTTGATTAAGCTTAGATATGATTAAGCTTAGATGTGAAACTGATCTCTAGGCTAAGCATCTGTTCCCCATGGTGAGATTCCAATGGAATTCTAAACATATAAAAATTTGATATCTAATTTTAAACTATTTACTTTAGACTGTCTTTACATCCATTGTTTAATGGAGAGAAATAAGTACTTCCTAAAGGCCTTTCAATCATCCTGTTTTAGATGTTTATCTTAGCATAAGAGAGCTCTTTCTCTGGAGATGTCTATTTTCTGTTGACTACAAAGAGGATGCAGGGTGACTGCATTAGGATTAGACATCACACTTTTAAATCATAAAGTTACAACAGAGGAATCCATCCTCAACAATGAAAGCAAACTTGTGTCTAAATCAAGCCTTGAACCCATCAACAACCCTTAAATTCTTGGCCCACAGAATTTTGTTAATTCATATCCAGTTCCTAGATAAGTGAAAATATTTTTCCTCTCTGAATGGTTTGAGCAATTAAACATCTGTCTTTAGCAATATTTTGTGCAAGTTTGTGAAAAACTGAGTTAAAATCATATATATGATATCTCACACATTTATGAATCTGCATGATATTCTATGTAAATTTTTCCCATCAAACCTGGATGATATGTCTTCACTTTCTGAAATTCAGGTGAACGGGAATCTGTACTTAAATCCACATTAGTCAAAATGGATGAAATGCCACAATCAGTCATTCATACCGCATATTTTTTATGTGACAGAAGCTATTGATACTGGCTTGTAAATATGAGCCTGCAAATGCATGAGAAACACCATTTCAAAACACCTAGATCTTTCCAAACATCTATCTAGATCCTGTTCCCATAAATATATCTACATGTATGCTAGATGTCTCTCTCATCTTGCCAATCTCTGCTTAGGGTTCTTCACATGATCAAGACTTTTTTTGTCTTCGGGTCCTTCTTTCATCTTATTCTCTCCTCCCACATGTTTGTATTCTCTGATCCAACTCTCTTTGTAGGTATAATTTCACAGGAAAATGTTATCATGTCACTCTTTGCCCTCCAGCTCATCTACTAACTGAAACTTACTATGCAAGTAAGCTTTGCTGTTTTACTATGAAGTTGTATGTGCTGCATCTACAGGGAATGCCAACAGGATCAGCATGAGAAAACTTTTAGAGAAAGAAGGAAGCTGGCATAGGATTGGAGAAGAATCCCCAAAGCCGGACACATCTGGAAGGCCTCCAGGTCTCATGTCTCAAGGATGATGCACTTTTATTTCATAACCTGCTCTGAGTTTCTGTAGATAGCTTAAGCTATAACATATCTCAGATTAGAGGACAGGTGATAGCCTTTCTAGAGAAGGGGATACCCTTTCTAGATAGTTACTCATCTACTATATGCAAGGGAAGAGACAGCAACTGGAAGACAATGCCAGAGACAGATTTGGCCAGCACCTATTCAAATAGATGTACTTGTTCCTTATGAAACCCTGGGCCAGACCCTTGCCAGCCTTTAGCTCACAAACACTTCCTCCAGCGCTCAAAGTATTCAACTTTTTATTCTGGCTAAGATTGAGAATTGCTGCACAGGCTATGTCATTCCTCAGGATTTCTTGAGAGCAGATATGTTACCTTATCAACATATGTTTTTGACTTGGTATAACTGAATTGCAAATATGTAAATTATCTTATTAATACCAAATATGGAACTACAAAAAAAAAAGCTAAACAAATAATTCATGTGCTCCTGGCCACAGATTTGACAAGGCTGAAAATTATTTTACTCTGGGGCTATAGAGGCATCAAGAAGAATACTGTAGTGATGTCTGAGTCATTCCCCAACACAGAGAAATGAACGTGCATCAACTTTGGGAAAATACAGATGACTGAGAATAAATGATGGATTGATTAAAAAGCATACGTTTTTCATGAAATTTGAAATTTAATGTCACAAGTAAGTTATACTACAGTCAGTGATTAATTGAAACCTCCTCAGCACATAAATATTTCTATCATGTGTGAGCCAGAAGAGGCCTAGATTTCTATCGCTTCAAAACTTGAAACTGAGTTGGCATCAAGCTGTATAATGGTGTGGTGATTATCTATACCGTGAGGAAGCTCACAGCAATGTTTCCGTTTGAAGAGAGATTTTTAAATCTGTAGAAAAGCTATGTGAAGTGATGTCACCTGGAAAATTGAAGGGTCTTTACCGGTTCTTTCACATTTGAAATGCAGGGGTAGAAGTCCCACATTCTGTGTGCACCCAAGGAGTATAGCAAAATTTAAATTTAAGAAACTACAGAAAATTTAAGTGAAATGAAGTGAATAAAAGAGGATGATTAAACAATAGTCCACACATTAGTAAAGAGAGCTGGTGTAGTCTAAAGTGGAAAGGTTTAAGAGCCCCTGTCCAGCATGACACTTTCCAGACTACACGTTTATGAAAGAAAATCTGATAACCAATTTTTACTGTACTTAGGAAAAGAGTCCTTGGCAGGGCATATAAAAAGTAATATGACAGTCTTTAAGGTAATCATCTTCACTTTGAGGCCATTGTTTGTGGTGTGGGATGAATAGCAGTTGTCTGCTTCTTGGTGCAATCAGTGGAGGCACATAAGTATTCAAAATGAAAGCTGTATGTAAAGAACTGAAATGAACTTGCTTTTTTGTTTGTTTGTTTTTCAATGCAGTCGTGATTTGAACATCTGCTACGAAATTTGATTGAGATTTGTAACTATTGTGTTCAGGATGTTGTAATCAGGTTCCTTTTTTCAAAACTTTTCTGTATGTATTGCCTGACAGCAGTAGGCCTGTGTGGCAGACCCTCAAAGGAGAGGTGATTGCTGTGTTTTATGGCATGAGAACCACAGGAATGCAAAAACTGGCAATTGCAAGCCTTTTATGTTTGTGTTGATACGGATTCTGTGAAGTTAATGTTACTATTTTGAGTGTCTATGATTAGTCAAAGCTTCCTTTAGATAGCACATTAATGTAATGGATTGTTTTCCGTGTCTGTTTAATTTTAGCAAACTGTTCAGTTGCCTCAATATTGTACATTTAAGGAAATCCAGCTGTCAATTTCCATTAAAATGGGCTAAGTATTGTTAATTCAGTTGTCTTTCACACTCTGCCTGCTAAACCTAAAAAACTCTTTACAAAAGCAGATATATGATGGATGCCATCTGGCCTGATAGAAGGAAACAGATATTGATTTTTAATATTTTCTCCAAACTTGTTTACTCTAGGATAATACAGCAGCTGTGTGGCGGCTTGTCTCAGAGTGGAAAGGATTATTACTAGTGCCTTTTGATGAGATAAATTACCTAGAATGACTTGAATGGCTAAAGGGTATACTTTGATGTTATGTCGCTTCATTTACCCTTATGACTAAATGATTATTGATTTTATATTTTTAAGCTCTTGAAACGTGAAAATAAGTTGGTAGAGAAGCCTAGCTGTGTTAGTTTTATTAATTTATTTCTGCAGGGCATAATTCACTTTGGACCAGGTTGTGAAGGTTTTGGGTTCATGACCGACTCCAGATACAGTTGCAAAGAAATGGCTTATTTATATAGTCATTGCAAGTAGTTCCAAAATCAATACAGTCTGGGATTGGATGATTAAACTTAGTCCCTTTGTGGGATTCATTCCTGTAGCTACCTCTGAAATGATCTTGACTGAAGCAGATTCATATGATCTAGTCTACAAATAGCAAGTTTGTTCAAGATGAAATATTATTTTTTGCTTATCTTTTTTTATCTACTGTGTTCACTCAGTGACATTTTAACAACCAGAGAAAAAGCACTTGATTGACTACTTCAATGAAATCACTAATCTGCATTCAAAGAGTTGCCTCCGTAGACTACTTAGATTTTCCATGGATAGATTTAACTACTGCTTTGATCAGTTAGTCCCAGTATGCAGTGGATTTAGGTCTCTGTACTTATGTAGGCAGCAGGAATCCAAGGTGTACACTAAACCTTTAAATAGTCTTCATAGTTCAAAACAGCTATTTGCCTTTTGTGTATGGCAGACACTTACATATTTCTGTGAAGTATTGCCTTTTCTATCATCATTTAACATGTTGGTGCTATTTAATGTTTGTCTGAAATGTGACTGTGTTGTCAGTCTATTGAAGTATTTTGTAGACACTGGAACAAATGCAAAAATGTTGCTCAAAAAGAAGTCTCTCTCCAGTTTTTCTCACAATGTCTATACATGTGTTTCATCTAGTATCTTTTCATACCTTAAAAAAGCAGTATTTTTAAGTTTAATTTCTTCTGGGAAGGTTCAGCAGCCAAACTACTGCAATATCTTATTTAGTCTTGAAAATGTGGATCAAAATCCTTACATTTCCTTTATAGAGACCATGAACAAATTATAAATAGCATTGTTAGTAGTATTGCAGCTCTCTAGAAGCAACCGAAAGCAATAAACTATATCAAAGGCTATATGACTCTAACAAAGTTTATTACTTGAGAGAGTTAGCAGTGCATGAACCTGTATAGGACTGTCTAAACTAAAGAATAATATTTCATGATTTAACAGTACATAACCATCCATCTTCTGTATAGGCCATTAAACATATGCTTGTCTCTTGTTCCTACATAACTTAATGTGGAGAAACTTTTTAAAATACATTCCTTAGCCAAAAATATGCATTTTTAAAACATAATTTTTATATGTTATATTTTAACTAAATAATATTTATTATTTTAGGTATATATATAAAATCCCTAGAATGATCTTTTATTGTTATAAGCCTTGGCAACATATTTTACAGAGTTAAAAAGAGGTGTAAAACACTTTTTCTTACTTTAGCCACAATATATGTATAATTAATGTGTAGTAAATTATATGGCCCAGTTTAAGGCTTGTTTAAATGCATAGAATTTGAAGTCTAATGCAGGAATAAAATAACTTTTAGATCAGTGTAATGTAATATGTTGATCCATTTTACAGGGTGGTGGTGATTATTTAATTAATCACCTTTTGACAATTATTCACACTGGTCCAAATCAAGGTCTCCATTAAAACCAAAGAATAGCTTCATTACAAATGATCCATAAAAGTGTCAAGTGCTGGCAGTGAAGACAAGTAATTTCCTTTCCCTTTAAAACATTAGATCGAATGATGGGGGTGGGAAAGGTGATGAAGTGCGTAATAGTGTGATTACAAAGAAAAGCTTAAACAGTAAATTTGACAGCCACCTGAGAGTAGATAGAAGATAAGGGTTATAAACTGTTGGTTCTATACCTCCAAAAAGCTTTAAATTTTATAAGAAGACAGGAATGAGTGGATTATATTTTCAGGAAACTTTTTTTATCCTCTTTTGGTGTTTACTTATGAATTGAGATTTTAAAACCATCTAACTTAAAGCCATGTAGCTATAAAATAAATACTGAATTGCCTTACAAATGTGGCTTAAAATACCATTTAATTGAGATAAAATTGCTTTATAGTGCTACACCTATTTTCCAAGTCCTCTTATTTATGGAATCTTCTCTATATCTTACTGGTTAGAAAAACTAACTAGTCAGACTAATTATATTGGGCTTCTTCTTTCATGTCTGGAAAGTACCAAAAATTACCGATTAATCTGGTATAGAGATAACATTGCCCTCATTTTCAATTAAATTTAAATGCTTTATGTCTTCTGTCTTTACTGTGACAAAAACATGTGTAAAGATTATAATTCAAAACCTTAAATATTTTTGCAATTATCACTACAGTTTCCATATAAAAAGACATTTTTGGCATCCTTCAGCTCAAAATATAATCCTGTATCTTCAATATAAAATCTAGGCAAATATTCATACAATGAAATAAAATAGCATTGTTGCTTTCGAAAGAGTAATGAAAACCACAAAAGTGTCTCTTTCAGGTCAACCAAACTGAATAAAGTATCATTTACCAACTGTGTTCTGTTTCTGAACCCATATGTAATAAAACTATCATAGTTTTTCTTATTATTTTGTTTCCTTGTTTTGCTTTGGCTTGTGGAATAAAAGCTTCGCTAAGGAATTCTATACAGTGACTTTATCGCTTAAGTAGGCACCCTGGCTTTAATTTTAGAGAGCTAAGAGGTGGTGATAATAATAAAGTTCACCAATTGCCACAAATAAACATATTTATACCCTCACTTTAAGGTTTTGAATAATATTACTAACAGATTCTACTACCTACATGAAATGAATATATATTTCAAAAGGGCAGCAAATATTGACCAGTTCTGGAGTTCTATTTGTTAAATCTACTTGTCATTCTTTCTTTGATCTTCATTTGTTTTAAAAACTTGCACTGATGGTTGGACTGGTTGCTGTAAAAAATCCCAAAAGTTCAAGTGCTGCTTCTAAAAACTAATGGCTATTGACTTTCATTAGGATTTCTGTGATGTTATCTAACCCTGTAAAGACATTTGTGGTATGCAGTTTACATTGTATCTAGTGACTGTACAATCATTATTGATTTTACTTGTGTGTAGTACCTATGTCAAACAACCTAATATATTTAAATGGTGATTATTTCAGCAATATATCTATTATTAGATAAGATCAAAGGCAGTTAAATGTGTAACAGATAGTGTGATAAAATGATATGTGTATTTGTGCCAGTACCTGTGCCCTTTTGTGCATAAAACTACAATTCCTAGTCGTTAATGATTAACTCTCTCGATCATGCTGTGATTTTTATCCTGTAGTAGAAAAAAGTATGACAGATGGATTAAAGGAAAACCAGTTTTTAAGCAAATGGCCTAGGAGTTATGTAAATGTAATACAATTAAATGAATTGCTTTTCAAAGACCATGGGAAATCAGTCTGTATACTCCATTCACTTCTTGTTTTCTTACTAGTACTTGTGAAGAAAACTAGAAATATATTTAGAATGCTACATGATTTCCCAAAGGATATAATTGCTGCTAATCCCATGAGTATGGATTAACAGAATAAGTCATACTATAACCGCAAATGATTTCTCAGGCTAATCTCATGAGTTGAATGGTTATTTTATTTTATTAGTGAACAGTATTCTACTTAGGCTGTAGTAGAAAAGTAGCAAATCTAATGCACTTATTTAATATCAAAGAATACTATAGTTTACTTTTGATGTTTCTTTCTTTTTACTAATATAGATTCTAGTATTAAATTAAAATACATTTCTCATCAATAAGTAAATGCTGCACTATACAGTTAGTGCAATTAAGTAGACCACAATATGTAAATATTCTGTAATACTGAGATGAAAGTAGAAAAATTTATCGTTTTGTCTTTTCATTGTTGTGGTTTCATTATTTTTGGTGCTTCTCTGTAAACAGGTGTTGTGTTTGAAAATATTTCTGTGTCTGCAAAATCTACTCTAGAACATGTGATTCTATTCTCTTAGCAAACCTGTCAACTTTGTCACAAATGTTTAACTAGTTCTAAAAACTGAAGCCTTCTGATTGTATAGCAGGAATATACTCAGCTCCTGCCACTAATTTAATTTTTGAAATGGTTCCTGTGGAAGTGCTAAACAAAGCACTGGAAGAGGCTGCCCAGAGAGCTCAGAGTGTTTCCTTCTCTGGATATTGTCAAAACCACCTATATGCAACCCTGTGCCATGTGTTCTAGGAGTCCCTGCTTGAGCAGTGGGGTTGGATTAGATGTTCTCTAGAGGTCCCTTCCAACCTTAACCATTCTGTGATTCTGTGTAATTACTTGCTACTTATATCTTTGAAGTTGTTGTTTGAATTTGCCTTTTATTTTTTCCTCATTCAGTTGGAAGAGTAGAACTATTACTGTCCATAGCTCCTTAAAACTGTCTGCCACCTCTAAGCTACCAACCCAGACAGTCCAAAGCTGAGGCAACTGATGTGGATGTTCCCTAACTCATCTCATGAAAATCAGAAAAAATAATTTAAACAATATGGTTGTGTTCAATAACCTATCTGAATTCTCCTGAAGCAGTTGAAGAATTCTGTCATTAAGGTGATTGTTCTGTTGACCCAGGGGTAACTTCAACAGGGAGTAGTGGAGACCAGCTGGAGCATTAATGTCTTCGGTGGCACAGTAGGATTAAGAACAGAATGCTAAATCCCAATGGACTGCTTTAGTCTTTGTGCTTGTTTTAGTGCAACCTGGTTTATGCTACCTCCTGGCTCCAACCCCTAATAATCTGAAGAAAGATACTCAGATAGGGTAATTCCTCATTTGCTGCTGTGGCCCTTTCTTGCATTTCCGTGCTCCAGACTGAAACTCATTGTAGTCTGTTGACAGGGATCCTAATCTCAGACTGGAAAGCAGTGCTTTTGGTTGAGGAAGCTTCTTCGATTGATGGTCAAGTTCCTTGGTTCATTCTTTTTTCTCAGTTTTGGAAACTTAAAAGTCATTTTCATGGAAAAAATCCACATTCAACATATATTTAGAAATTGAATTATGAGTTACTTATTTTAATTATTGTACCTAGATCTTGTTGTGCAAGTCCTATCAAAGCTACATCAGGAATTTGAATCATTCTGTTGAGGTGGGTAAAATAGCATTTCCACATGGAGTTACTTACCTTATGGGTGTCTGCATGGAAGGCTAAGGACAAATTTTAGACTGCAGGGATGATTTCTTTATGTTCCAGATTAAATAAAGATACTATATTAAGTACAAAGAGTTCCACCCCAGCAATAATTAATTACTTGCCATTACAAATTGGCATAGATGTTCCTGTGCAAGCTAGTCAGATAGGCTTAATTGCAGGACTCAGATCTATGTAGTTATCTCTGCTGTACATCCAAACACACCAGTTGAAGCTCCCCCTTGTGCAGCATCATGATGTGTCAAGATGGTAAACAGAAATAGGAACCAGTCATTTGAAAAAGAGGAGACAGCTAAATCAAGCAGGCTTCTTGGAGAATGCTCCAACAGCTCTTCCATGCATGTACTCATGAATTGTTCCCATTATAATTATTTTATGGAGCTTTGTAGTGAACTTTACACAGGCATAGCTGCAGAAGTGCAAGTCGCTAGATCTCAGGCATTTATTTTTCTGCAGAAAGTTCAATAATAATGTTCTAGTTCACATCTAGGATCTTAACTACACGGGAGTTTCTCTTTTATACACTGACATACTTTGACTGTATTTTGAGTAGTAATGTAGGTATCTGTGTAAAATTATTTAACCTACTTCAGTTATGAGATAAATGAAGAAGAAAGGGTCTACTATAGTCGTGTCTAGTCTATAAGTTCTACTAAGGACAGAGTATAGGAGAAGACAGGAGTGAGTAGCCAGGAGCAAGGCTGTGAGCAAGCTTGCAGGGGGTAGCCAAGCTGTCAAGTTATTCTCCTATGTTTATGAGTATGATCATTCAACTAAAATGCTTATTTTTTTATTTTAATCTGGTACTTTACATGTGCAGGCAACAAAGCACCCAGACAGGAACAAACTTGTTCTTTATTTAAATACATTTTTAATAATGTTTGTACCTTTTTTTTTTTTTTTCCCCAGTTGATACAACTCATTCTCAAAGTTCAGGCATATGAACAGTCTAAATGAGTCTGAATTAATTGCCTGGAGCTTTGAAAATGTCTATTAAACAAGTTTAAGTAAACCCCCCCAAACCTTAAATTTTTTTATGCTAAATACTAAATCTCATCACATAAATTTCCAGAGGCCAAATGGATGTCAAGGGGCAGATTGCAGACAGAGCCTCTAATTCCATGTGTCCTTGAATTTTATTGCAAAATTTCTGTCTCTTTCCACAAGGATGCAATGAGGAAGATGAGAGGAGAACATTAAGAGTGTGATTATATCTCCACATCATGTAGGGCCACTATGCAGAGGAACTCCAGCAACATAATTTCTGCACATCATAGCTTTGAGCTGCAGGGAAACAATTGCCTCCTCCATCCTTCCCTTTAATTTCATATTGTATATTTCCTTTGCTAAGTCCATTCAGTTAGACTTTGTGCAGAACACTAGGAAGACATCTAGAAATTCCATTCATCCTTTAGAACAATACTTAAAAACTTTTGCCTGGGAGATCATCAACGTCCAAGGTGTCTTTAGAACCAGGATAAATTTGTAGTAGATTTTTCTTAGGCAGGATGACCCTAAGTCTCATCTTTCATGTGCTCCACCCTTCAAGGGGGGACAAGAATCTTTCCCTTTTTCCTCCTCATAAGCCATGGCCCCTTCAAGTTTTGTGACAAAACCTCTAAGACAAGCCTGGAGCTTTCTGCTGGGCTATATAGTCCTTTGCAAGGAGTTTGCCTCCAGATACATGATCCAGGGCAGAGACACATACTGTCTTCTATGGCTGCAAAATATACTCAGGCAAAACATATTTCCCATACCCCAATCTGTTACATGAATTTAAAGGGCCATGTTGGCTTCAATGCATGCTTGTCTTTTCCCAGACTCACCCATGCTACAGAAGTGTTCTATGCAACAGCAAATCCTGCTGAGAAGGAAAAGCATCTACTCCTGAAAACAAACAAGCAAATAAACCAACAGTTTGTGTTTTCTATCATCTCTTCTAGAATTTTCTCTTCCTGTTTAGACTGCCTTCATTAAGTTGGAGCCAGGGAAGGAGTTGGGGAAAACAACCCACTCAGCTCTAGATCAGCTGTTGTCACCATAGCATGTCTAAATCAGTCCCATTTACTGCAAGTCCTTCGGGAAGAATTGCTTCAAAAAAAGTAACTGTTTCAAAAAAAGAGTCTTTTTAAGTGCTAAACATGGAATGGAATATATTTTACTGAAAAAAAAAACAGTATTTTAGGTTACAGTCATTACTTATACAAAATAAATGATCAAAACTAAATAACAAATTCACATCTCTTTTGAGATTTCTGTGCACAAAGAAATTGGGTTATCTACAAACACTTTATGGTTTTGAAATGTGTTACTGCATTCTAAATACTTGAATTAAAACAATTTGGTTTGCATTGTACTATTATAGGAGACTCAAACTGCTTTTATCAGAGGTTCTCTTTTTTCCTTTCTCTCCTTTTTTTTTTTTTTTTTTTTGGTATTATTAAAGGATTTCAAGCTTTGTATTCAAACAAGATAAACACTATGGTAACTAAGAAAGCCGGTATGTTTTAGAAGTCTGCAGCTTTGAGTGCTTTCCACAGAGACAAGGTAATATCTATATCCTAGTATTTTCTCAGTGCATGCCATATAATAGAAGGAAGACATTTCAATTAGATTCCTTGAAAATTATTAGGCATAAAAACTCCTGACTGCAACGGAAGTAGTGCTTGAAAAGCACCTTCAGGATCAACATCAGTCATATTTCCTTATGCTGATGCATCAATTTGTGGGAATCTTATTTTTGCAGACTATAACATACCATTTTTAAAGTAAATGATAAATGCTACTGTAAAATATTTTTCTTCCAAATTTGTGGATGTTCTATCTGTATATGTTTAAAAGTGCTATTCCAATTTTGGTGGACGGGTAACTGAAATGGTAAATATGAAAAGAATGCCATATGTCTTGCATTTTTCTCAAGAAATCATTATTAAAAAGTAACTGGTTGAAGTTTATTGGGTAAAGATGACCTTGATTAAAACCTTGAATTTTTGGTTTATAAGTCTGGTTTCTTATCTCACATTTTCTGAACTGTCCATTTGGTCAGTTTAGGATATGAAAAACATGTATGGATATCTTGTGAGATTTGCGTGTTTCATTTCAGAGTCTGTATCCTTCAGACTTTTTTATTTCCTTTTTTTCTTCAAATTGCAGGTTTGTACATAAGGACATATGGCATCTTGTGCTTACTAATGGCCACAGTTCCTTTAGAAGGGATATCATAATTAAGGTAGAAAAAAAACAATCTAAATATGTATGAAATCAGACTCTGAAATATATACAATGTTATCCCCATTGGATATGCATTTTAAAATGCATTTTAAATGCATTTTATGCATTCAATACATTTTTAAAAAGCATTATGTTTTTGGAATGTTTGGGATTATTAAATTTATTATATTTATAATTTAGCACCATTAGTCATTTACACAAATTAGGCACAAGCTACATTACGTAGATGATGATGTTAGGTTTCAAAACTCACTACCCAGGGTTATCAAGACCAATACCTTCACATTTATAAGTATTTTTATTAGAACATTATAAATAAAAAAAAGGAATTCAAATTACAAAAACTATCCTCTTAAGGTCGTAAACCATCTTCTAAAGATCTGGGAGGGAGATAGAAATTATTTTATGGAACACAGAGTAGCATTTACTTCTTCTTCTGAAGTATCTCTACCACTTTCAGGGACAGACTGCTGGACTACCTGAATAGTAGGGCTAATTTACTACACTAGTAGAATTTTCTACACATGAAATTTGCTTTCCACAGATACAGGACAAGGGAGTTCTGGTTTGGAGCAACCTGGATTCAAACTCTTCTATTATCAATTTATGCAGCTTTTCACAAAACATATTTTCATTATATGAGAATAAAAATATTTTAAGAAAATATTTATTTTTGCTAAATTGTGTTTTCTTGATTATTAAACATTCAGGATTTTCCTATTAATTTTATGGCAAAACCAGTGACCATTCAGTTAACTACTGAAGTGCATAAATTACCTTAAATTATGAAAACAACTGAATATTTAAAATTCCAAAGTAGCAGTAGCTGCTGTGGCAATAGCTGGACAATTGCATTTCAGTCTAGTCTCTCTCACTCTCTTGATGAACATTTTACTTACCAAAAAAAAATAATCTTGATCTGCTGCTTGTATCTTCCAGAGCTTACAGGACAGGAACAGCTTTCCATCTTGTTAGTGAGGATGAGGAAAACAGTGAAAAAAAAGAAGGAATCACGTTCACAGTTAAAAGAATACTCATTTAAATTTCTCCTTACTGTTTACTTTTCTTCACTTGTCTATTCTTCTATTTGTCCAATGAGTTCAAAAAATTGTGCTGAAAGGCATGGCTGAAAGATGATCCCTTTGGTAAGCTGGTAAAAAGACTATAAGTTAATACTCTGAAAGTCATGATCCAGATTTTCATCTAGTAAAATGCTAAAATATACTCCATACAGTCAACAAAAATATTGCTGCATTCATTTTCTCCTTTTCTTACAGTCAGTTTTGTAGCAAGCAAGTAATCTTTTATATACTGGCAGCAAATTCTTTACCTGCAGTGAGGTATTTCATTTCTCCTTAGTTCAGATTCTTTTGCACAGGTTAAAATATTTGCTCTGGACATAGCCACTTTTCATCCACAAAAAGCAAAAATATTTCTGCAAAAGTAGCAAGGATAACTAGTCTGAATTTGGAAATAGGTCAATGGGGCATATAAAATGATTTATTAAGCATCGCAGACTACATATGAGTCAGTAGAAGTATGAGTCTACAAATCTTTTCTGAGTCTTTGATCTGCATGTGCTCTAACATTTTAGTGACTTATTTTATAAATAGCATTTAGGATGAAAAGTTTTCAAACACTGCACATGTTCAAGATGCTTGGTACCTGATTTCATTAGTATGTACTACTTCCTATCTCCAAGGCAGAATTTTTGTCTGCTCTTCTTAATTACAAGAGCTCATGACGTTAAGTACAAATCTAGAAGGCAAGAAAAACACAAGTAAAGAGTACCTCTGATACCATTCATTTACATAATCCTCCCAACCCAACACAAAAGCAGCAATGTGAGTATCCAAATAATCCATCTAAATGACTGCTGTCACCTTGTTTGCTTGCCAGCTGCTGCTCCAGTGGTGCATGAATTTCCCATAGTTCCTGCGCCATATCTGCCATTCCCATGGAGGGCTCCCATGCAGCCTCCAGAATCTGTGTTTAGGAACCTGAATCACTTCATTTCACCTGAATTACTGCCAGAGGATAAAGACACAGAGAATATTCCAGAACAGCAATAAGCTGTTTTTCCTGTGAAGTCTTAAGTCACTATACCAATTCCAGCTTTTGGGGAGGATTTCCTAACAGACAACACCTTTCTTTGCTATGCTATTCTGATTAATTCTGATTGCTAAGATCCCCTAGCAATTCCTCCCTTCCTCCCTTCCTCTCTTTTTCTTTATCATCTTTCTTATCTTTTAATGTCATTTTTTTCTGTAATTATCCAAAAACTACAATCACATGCTTCATTCAGGGAGTTGGAAATTTAACCTTCCTTCCTCATTTCTACATGCTAGAGATAAATGAAAATTCAGATGGATTAATTGGATCACTTGATCCAATTGTGCTACTACCCAATTTCCAATTACATGGGATATTTGGAATATTACGGAAAAAAAAAAAAAAGAATCCTAAAAAATCACAGATTATTTGTCAGGAATAATAATGGGAAGTCAAAAGTTCTTATGTTTGGAGAAAAAAAGAAATTACATAAGTACATTATCCTATGATGATGAATATCCCTCTACTGGAAAAATTTATTGCCCAGATATTACAAAGCATCTGATAAAGCTAGTCATTTTTAAATCAGTAACTCCATAGAACATGTAGATTTTTAGGGGAAAAAAAAAAGTGTAACAAAAGAGCTACATAGACTATATTAAAGTTGTTTTTCATTAAGCCTACAAAGCTGGAAAACTGCTTTCCCTCCCCTCCCTCAAAAAAAAAAAAAAAAAAAAAAAAAAAAAAGTGTCAATGCTTTACAGGAATAAACAGGAAGGTTATGGCAATTTTGGGTCTGCTAATATGACACTGACCACAGATTAATCAAGCACCCACTGAAACATATGATTAAAAAAAGAATTATGGAGATAAATATAACAGAAGCTAATAAACATGGACTTATGAAAACTTGCTTATATACTTTTTTTCACATACTAATACATCTTTTTTTGTTTATAAGATAGGTGACTAGTTACCACATATTCTGATGTAGGATTCCTACTGTTTCTAAATGTCCAGTAATATTCATTAAGCGAATGAAAAATAATGCTAAACATTCAAATCTATTATTGATAAAATAGGAGGCTGATAAGATTATGGAAAATAAAGTCTATAAATAAGATCGTTCCCTGATTAATGGCCACATGGAAAAAAAAAACATGAAATACTAAGGAAGAATCGTTTTTTTGTGTGAATAGATATCATCCCTCACAAACGTAGAAAACTTTTTTTTGAAGGAGTCAACATTAATACAGAAAAAAAAAATAGTTGATATAGCATTTAAATATCCAAAAGACATACACCAAAACCGTTCCTCAAAGTTTTTTTAAAGAAACTAAGCTATGTTAGGAAATGAGAGAAGGTCCGCAAATGGACAAACAGTTTTTTAACAGATGATAAGAGTAAATGGTCACTGTTCATAATATAAGGTAAGCACCTCAAAAGTCTCATAAGGGTTTGTTATAATCAATCGTCTGAAAAGGAGTGAATAATTAGGCAGTAAGGTTTGATATGATGATGCTAAGCTTTTTTAAGATAATAAAGATAACTACAAAGAAAAGAAAAAAAGGAAAAGATGGATCTGAAAGATTTGTTGATAAGATGGCAAACTCTGGATGTTAAAATGTACTTGGGTTAAAAAAGTGATCAGATAATGTAATGGAAGAAGAAAATCCATCAAGACAGTTTGACTTTGGAAATCCCTGTGTTATAAATTGTCGAGGGCTGTGTTATAAAGTGCTTCTGTGTCGCTCACATGTATTTCCTAAAGCATGAAATAGTGACCACTGGGCTGATTGGGTTTTTTTGGCCTACTTGTTTTTTATACTAAATGAGGGGAGAGAACCCTACTTTCACAAAATATGTAGTTGAGTTGGTTGCCTCTGAGAAAATCACAGGGATGAGTTTTCTCCTCAGAAAATCACCTTCCAATCATAGCCTGTCCGCTGCCAGGTAACTAAGGATTGCTGTCAAAAAAGGAATATTGGCTACATGGCCTACTGGTCTGACCAGCAGTCTTGTAAAGTTAGAAAACAATATGGCTGGCTCAATACTCTGTACATGAGAAACAAACAAACAAACAAACAAACAAAGATTCTTTCTATGTGGTCAAAGGTAAAAGCATAAATGTAAAAGAGTAGGAAACATAGGTAAAATTTCCCAGACAGTAAAACAATAGTTTGGAAAGGTCTTGGGAACATTATGTGATCAGCTGATCATGACTCTGTGCAACATTTTTGTAGACAAAGAGGATTATCTCTATATTGCAGTTCTTATGTGATCTTAAGTGATTGGTTAGTTTGACCTAAATGACTCTCATTCAACTGACCTATAAATTCAGGTTAGTGGTATTTATTAATTGGACCAGATACACTATCTAAAGGCATAGTTTTCATAGGCACATTTGTTGACAAAAGAAGAGATTCAAAACTAATTTTCTCTGATCTCTAATGCACGTAGACCCAAATGACATTCCTCAGACCTTACACAGCCCTATGCAAAGTCATCTTCAGGCTAGAAACAGCTAAAAAGGATTTCAACTAAAAATGAATACATAAAAGAGAATGAAAGGATCAGACAAAAAAATATACTTTGAGATATTAATCCTACCCTACACTTTCAGTGTTCATTTTTTGTGCACTAGTTCAGCTGAAGAGGTTAAACTGAAATTTACACATTTGCTGGTAAATTTGTGAGGGTAACAGCTAAGCAGGAATTTTAGAGAATTGTGACATCTAAATGTTGGACTTGTTGAAATGTTGGACAAAATCTTTATTGTGAGTCAAACTGGTGAACTCCTCTCCTCAGAATATGTTCTGACTATAATACCAAGGGTGAAGCCAGATATCATTAAATAGAGGTATAAAGGGAAGGATATTGTACTGGCAACCTCAGTGTTATGAAGATAGATCATAAAATGAGGAAAAAACCCACAGTTTTCTGGGGTTGGATTTTAAAATACAAAAATTGACAGACAGAACTTGGTTAAAATATATCTCAGTATATGGTAGGACTGCAAAAGAAGCTTCAAAATGAGGAAAATGTAGTATTTTTATGCAAGTTATTTCAAATAAATAGCTAAAATATTTATATACTTGCTGCTGTGAATTTCTTTTTGCTTCCATGTTTTTTTATTTCCTTTTTTCCCTTTCCAGAGCTCTCTCTCTCTCAGAAAAATAAATAAATAAATAATATCTTACTTTATGGCAAGATTAATTGATTTATGCTAAGATTATTTGATTAGAGTTTATTTGACAAGAATATAGAAGATAGATTTTTTTGGTTTCATCCATGCATATCAGAGAGGAATGAAACTGACTGAAGCATGTACTAAGCTATTCTGTTCTCAGAAATTAACCTGAGTTCACTTGGAGGCTTACCATTGTGTATTGCTTACAAAGCATTAGAATTACTTTATGACAAAATGGCTGATATATTAATATATATAAAAAGACTTTGATGATATTATTTGTTTTAATACATTTGCGCACATGATAAATATATAAAACTTCCTTTTAGCAATAGATGTATTCAGTATTTATTATTTTTCCAAGAAGGTACTGCAGATATCTCTTGTTTATTTTGAATTAATCTAAACAAGAAAACACCTAGGATATCATAAATGGTACTGGTGAGGGGAACATTTTGTTCAGATAGTTTGAGGTGCTAACTGGACTTTGTTATGCTTTACCTTTGTTGTAGCTGTTATTTATATATGTGTGTTTATATATTTTTATGTGTATATGTATATATATACACACACATATAAATAAAGCGACAGCCTCTGTCAGGTTACAGAATGATGGATGAGGTACATAGTGAATGAGTGGAAGAAGATAGTGTAAAAGTACAGGAAACTATTGGTGGGAGGAAAAAAGAGTTACAGAATTTCACACCAAACATATCACAGAATCACAGAATGGTTAAGGTTGGAAGGGACCTCTAGAGTTCATCTAGTCCAACCTCTGTGACAAACAAGGTCACCTAGAGCATGTGACATGGGACTGTGTCCACACAAGTTTTGAAGATCTCCAGAGAAGGAGACTCCACAACCCTCTAGGCAGCCTGTTCCAGGGCTCTGTCAAAAAATTTTTCCTTAGGTTCCTGTGGAACTTTTGATGCTTCAGTTTGTGGCTATTTCCTCTAGTCCTATTGATGGCCACCACTGAAAAGAGACCGGCCCCATCCTCCTCACTCCCTCCCTTGAGGTGTTTGTATACACAGATTTATATACATGGCCCCCCTCAGCCTTCTCCAGGCTGAACAGGCGCAGCTCTCTCAGGCTTTCCTCATAGGGCAGATGTTCCAGGCCCCTGATCATCCTTGCAGCCCTGCACTGCAGTCTCTGCAGTAGCTCCACACATATCCTACACTTATATCCCAACAGTTGCTTTCTCTACTTTTGACAGAGATTTTCAGTTATTTCTCATGGAGCACCAGCCCTGGCAGTCCTTAGGCTGAGAGACGTAGTTCACCATTCTTTGCATCAACTAGTTGAGATCTGACCATGGTTTGACAGAATAAATTAGCTAAAGCAGTACCCTACCTGCACCACAGACCATGAGTTACAACATACTGAACACACTCTGGCCATCTTGACCAATTTATTTAGCTGAAATACAAATCTGTAATTTCTATACCACAATTCCCATATAGCTGTCTTATTTTCACCTCATTTGTCTCCAGATTAGAAACAGGTGACCTAGTAAGGCTCTACTGACTCCCGCTTTTGCTGTTATAAAGCCTTCTGCCCTTCCAGGGAACATGGCAAACACAGATTATAAAACCTCATTTGCTATATAAATGGTCTATTTCCAAGTATCTACTAGCAATTTGTTATTTTGACCTTTGTACATATTTTTGCAGATTGAAGATGGGAGGGGGCCTGTCTGACACATGAATAGGGACAGTGAATTATTAAGAATTATGTGAGGAGAGGGAGCAAACTGGGAGCCTTAAATCTTAATTCCCAGATATTCTAAATATTTGTAAAAATAGAGTAATATTATATTAAAAAAATGCACGGGTATTCTATGTGCACACTTTTAATAGAAATGGATCTGGCCCTTAATCCTCCTTCCTATAATGAGTTTTGCATATAAATAAATATACATGACACTATCACAAGCCTACAGGCTGTATTCTAGAGTCACTGGGCAACGTAGTCTCTTACAGACAAGCAGGGAATGAACATGGACCTGATCAGAACAGCTGAAGAAAGGGGTGCAGCCCAACTCTATGAGTGCCCTAGCACCATGAAGGCAAAAGTGCAAGGGGCAGCACCAATGAAGGAGTATAGGTTTAACACCCTCAGCCGCCTTTACAAATACATTCTTGCAAACCATAACTCAAAAGCTGAAGGTTCAAAATCAAAGGGGTTTGAACCAGGCCAGCGGTGTATTTGCATGAATAATCCCTGGAGAAATATTTACACATACGAGTTTCGTAACATGCCCATTAGCAACTCTAGATCTGTTCCAGGTTAAAAACACATAGTAATGTATTATCCCTCAGAAGTGATTTCTTTTGCTGCCTTAGAGAAATGGGACCTGAAGCACTAGGCAGAGGGAGCTCCCTTGCTGGAAACATGCCCCTTTCCAGGTATGCACAGGAGCTGGTGGAAGGACATCATCAGCTCAAGAATGCACTGTGCTTAGGGCGTCTGCTCGGGTTACTAGGGCTGGTTCTTTCAGAACTGCTTCCAATACTCCAGGTAGTACCTAAAGAGCAAAGAGCATATTTTAGTCAGCTGCCACAGACAGCCACAGACAGCAGCTTTTGCAGCCAGAAATGTTTTAAAACAGATAGTTTTGCCAGGATACATTTCTAGAACATACATCATCAGTAGAGCAATAGTTTATATAGATATAATATGATTTTCCTAAAATGTGTTATGGTCGATTATAGATACAGCAAAGCAAAGAATTCCTGAAGGCAGCAAATACTCCTAGGCATGCTGTCCACTTTGCTCATGAGGAGCCTGTACTTATGGACTGAAAGCAGAACATCCCCTTCTGTAGGAGCAATTTGCCCAAAGGAACAAGCATGAGCAAGAGCAAAAGAAACAAACACAGTTCTGAAGGACTCTCCCCTTAGCTCTTTGTTTAATTCTGCCATTTCCTACTTTTATTTCAGGAGTATCTTAGTCCTAGTATCTTATCGTTGACAAGCAAAATTCTGTTTTCTCAAAATCGCTGAAAATCTGAATCATCTCTTAATAAAGAAGGGTTTTTCCCCATTCTATCTTGCTTCATTTTATTATTGCTGCATTGTTTTTGTTGTTGCTATTTTGAACCAAGTTGTGCTAACAGGCCACTACTGTACTCACTGTTTGAACATAGAATATTGTAGTGTTGTTTCATGATTCTACACTCTGCCCAGGTGTGGGGCAAGTTTTGATGCATAGCCAAGGATAGTTTCTGCTGACACTGCAGTCTTTGAGGAAGAACTACTGTGAGAAAGTTCAGGTTCTATGAGCAATTCCTGTTAGGTTTGCCTTGGAGCAGAAGCGTCCATGTATATATGCAAGGTTTGATACAAGCTTTGGATATGACAAGCATGATGTTGTAATTCAAATAAATTTATCACCTGCCTTTGATCAGTTATCTTTGATCCCACACCTGATTGAAAGAGGTAAAACATCTGCTTTGAGAAGAACAAGTGTTGCAGAGAAGTGATATGGGCTTTTCTTTCACTACTTTTAGCATGAGAGTCAGGTGACTGTGTTGGTTGGGCATTTAGAAATCCTTATTCAATAATATTCATTGAATAATCAAGAGGTTCTTAGATAATTCAGTCCAAATTATCTAAGCTATCCCAGACAATCTTTACATTTCCTGGCAAAGACTGCCTTGCTGTCACAAATGTTATTGTCTATTAACATCCATCTTTTCAGGGTGAATATATTCTTGCTAGACAAGACATAACATATGATATGATAAACTGTTATGGAAGTTTATAACCCCTTACTATTAATAAGTGGGGTAGGCAGCATCCCTTATATCAGAATGTCTGCCTTTGAAATACAAAGTAACCACAACACATGATCTGTCAAAAACTATCATGATGATAAACAATGGAGTAAGTTCCAAAATAAATAAATAAATAAGCACTGCCAAAGAAATTATTTGCATATTTTTCTCTCTCCCCAACCAGTGCTTGAAAAATGTCCTCATTCAATGTGCTTGCTCATCCACGGAGCTGCCAGCTGTGCCTCTTCCTTTAGCAGCAGTCGCATGTTACAGGGTTTATAATACCAAGTTCGTATTTCTGCATGAACCTAAGCAATGAAACACAGCTCTCTCTAGCCCATTAGAATTTGTGTGGAAGTATAATTTCAGCTTTGCAACTAAAATTTGACATTTGTCTGAAGACTGTGGCATGCAGGAAACCAAGACAGACAGAGTACATGCAAAAATGTCCAGACACTAAGAGGCATCTCCAGCAACCCTCATGTAATTAACATAAATCTGGACTGCCAAAAGTACTAACGGCACTTGAAGCAGCTTTGAAATCCCAAATGCATGACTTCTAAATTTAGAGCTCCGTTCTTACTATATTCTGTTTTGCACATGTTTAGATGTCTGTTGATTGTTTGCAGAACAACGGGAATGTAAAGGTTTCTTGTTGGAGCTACATTGTGGCCTACAACTACAGTTCGGTCCTGGTAAAGAAGAAAAACAACCCTACCACTGTAGGAATTTAGAGTAGCATCACAAAGTATTCAGAACTCAGGCAGCTACTGTGCTCTTGAGGAGGGTGAAGCTGGTGATAGCAGTGTTTACTAGCATTGAGGAACATGCAGTCCACCCTGCCTTTTGCAGGCACTAAAAGAAATGGTAGGTTTGCATAGCTGTTACACTCACTTACTGCAAGATTCTGGCCATAACTGTCCCCTGGGTGGGTGGCACAAATGTGGGAGATAAGATAAGAGCGTAATACAGTGGCACTGCAGAAGGTTGCAGTTGGCACTGAATATGAATGCAGACCTCAAATATGGGGGAAGAAGGTAAAAATCCACATTTATTATTATTATTATGATTCAGGAGAGCCACCAGGATGTTTGTACTCAATAGATACACTGATGTTTAGCTTCCCCTCTTAACATGTCACAGACAGCTGTGGCTGCATTTCAGCTGTGTGCACCACCTAATTATCCATAAAGATCTGAATTTTTAATCTCTCTCACCATTACAAAAGCTTCTACTTCAGCATTTCCCCACAGACATTTTTTCTCATGGGCTTAAAAGACATATTTGTACCAGGACAAAGAGAGTAGAAGCAATATATATCCTACCCATGACATTTCATCTTCTTTTTTTTTTCCCTATGTGAAAGGAAATCAGCAGAAGATCATACTTTGTATCCACTCTCTAAAAGCTATTTTTTTTAATTTCCTATTTCTAGATTTTATATGCAACTTCATGAATGTGAAACTGCTTTAAAGTGTGCTCCGTGATGAGAAGGGTGTTTTACTCTCTAATTATATATGCTTATATGAATCTGAGCTGTTTTTTTTTTTGGTACTTAATTATTCACTTATAGTTCTAGTAAATGTATTTTGATGGAAGAAATAAATTGTATGTTGTTCAAAGTGATTAAGTTTCTTCATTTTCTCTTGTTTTTTGAAGAGATTCTGTAGTGAATCTTCTCTTTTTTTATTATTATTTTTTATATTTTTCCCAGCAGCTATAAAAATATATCCTAAAATTCTAAAGTTTAGGGCCTTTTTATACTAATATTTCTTTCTTTTCTTTTTAAATCATTATAACAGTAGTCTGAAGAGGAAAGAGAATATGCCCAATGGAATACACAGATACTAGGAAAAGGCAACTTGCATGCTTATGATGGGTACCAGTAGGAGAAGGAATAATCTCTAGTTAGGGTATTAGGTTGCTGTTAATGTAACCAAGTAGGCAGAGGGTGGTAACAGGATAATTCTGGTAGACATGCTCAACTTTTAAACCACACAGTAATGTAAGAAAAAGGGGTCAGATAAGGAACAGATTTTAACCATTTGTATATTAGTTAGAGGAGGCATAAAAATAATAGCTGTACATGCTCTTGCCTGAGAATAAATATTCTGCATTTGGCACTGGAAATACAATAAGATGATTGTTACATAGCCACAAATAGCCTTGTGTTGTTGCAGCTTTTTCACAAGGTTAAAATGTAGAAGGGGAATAGACACAGACTTCACATCAAAGCTTTTTTTGTTTCTGGTAACTCAAAATGGGAGGCAAATGTTATGGATGGAACATCTGCATAGCAAAAAGATCTAATAGTCTGTTTATAGAATCCATTATAGAAAAACTAATCACACAAGATAACAGTCTGTCCTGCTCTTTATCATTTGCCCATAATGTGTGACAAAACAAAAAATATTAGTAGGAGTGACTTCATCATGGAATATATTTGCTCATCATCTCATGTATCACAAAATTTTCTAGAATTTCTAAAAATAAAAATGAACATTTATTATTCAGAAACACTGAATCTCAAACAAGGTAACTCAGGTTCTGAACTTATTTGAATGAAATACCATAAAGCAAGTGTTTTCCTAGATATAGATATGATTATATGATTACATTTACAATGTGCAAACAGATATATCACAAAACAACAAGGCACATTATATATATATACGTGTATGTATACATAAATAATGAACTTTGCAGAGACTAACTCTGGTATGACATACATTACAACTGTTGTTATATCTTACATTTAAAGTGGTAATTATTGGCAAAAAAATGAAGATTGACAAAACATAAAAGCCTGAATAACAACAAAGCATGATTTACAGAATTAAGGCAAATTATATTGAGCAAGAAGTCATTCTAGTTAAAAGGCAATAGAAAACTATAGAATATAAAATTATTAATATAAAACATGAGGAAATAACCAATTATTTATAAACTACAAGGTGAAAGATATCCCGAAGAAAGGATTGTATGACCTTGCTTGCAGACCAAGCAAAAACTTCTCTGCTTTTTTTCCAGTTATGTCTTGTTGATGTTGTAAGAAACATCCTCTCTCCTGGCAAAACTTGTACTGCATATATTCTTACATAATGATGGCTACAGCAATACTTAATAATAAAATCTTTAAGAGTAGAGGAATGAGAAAAAGACCTAACATATGTATGTTCATTCTAGATTACAAACTGTAGATAGATGTCTATGTTCTATATATATCTTTAGCTTGTAGTTTTACTGAAGCAGTATATATCAAAACTATTCAATACAACCAGGAGAAGGATGAGGGGAGAAACCAGAAAAAGGGAGTTTATCCTCCTCCAAGGATGCCATATGATGAAATATACACTAAAATGTGAAAGCTGCAAGTTTATGTAAATACTTTACAGATTTTATAGACCTTACAGAACTCCGAACAAAAAATATTGTAGTTTTATATATTATTTATATATTTATAAGTATATTAAAATTGGGGACATTTCAAGATATTGAAAAATTGCCAATATTGATATTATTGATATTTAAAGCATAAAAGGTTCACCCTTTTTTTTTCTGTTGAAATTAATTGATTTTTAATTTAGAATTCTATTTAAAAATAAGCTTGAATGAGGAATTGTTGGGAAAAAAAAACAGCTTGCTAAACAATTGTTTTTGTCAAAATTACAAGTCTAATCACATGTTATCACAACAAACCTGGATTTTTCCTGAGCATAAGGCACTTCAAAATTAAAGAGACTATAGAGATCATGCTAAAATTGACTTGCTGAAATACCTCAGACTGGGTAGTTCTGTTTCTAAGGAACTCTTTCAGAGATTGTTTTTTATTTGCAGAATCACACAGAATCACAGGATGGTTAAGGTTGGAAGAGACCTATAGAGATCCTCTAGTCCAACCCCTGTGCACACACAGGGTCACCCAGAACATGTGACACAAGGTCACATCCCTGCAGGTTTTGAAGATCTCCAGAGAAGGAGACTCTACAACCTCTCATTATATTTTACCTATTTGCCCATTATCAAGAAGATAATACAAAATCTTTGTTAATGAGTTTTGCAGATAACACAAGGACACAAGGATTGGTGAGGGAAGTAATGAAGTTGGTCAAGAATGATCCAAATGATCTATTTTAAGTATCACACCCAACATAATTTTGTTTAATATTGCGATTAAGAGGTAATACACCTTAATAATGCATATTAATAGGTAGTACAGAGCTAATACACCTTAATAATACAATAAAGAAGGAAAACTGTGCCTACTCTCTGAGAAATTCTGCTTTAGAAAACTGAAAAAATAATTGGTTTGAAGATACTAGGATTTATCAACCTCTATGATAACAGAAGAAGCAGTGTTTGTGGGAAGATCTCCTCTAGCCAGATCATGGCCTAAGGATGGAAATATTTTAATCTAAATAGTTTAGATGATACAGAGAATTTGGTGGAGATACTTGAACCACTTCTGCTAGGGAGAGTTAGGATACTGGAAATGATGCAGCTGCAGTTTGGAGCTACTGTGCTTGGACTACATTAGCTGTACTGCTTTCAGCACTTTTTTCCAGACTAATACAGCTTTATGGCTTCCTGTATCTGAGCTAATTTGTTCAGAGGTAGCACGGGTATTGCTGTATGGTACTGCATTGTGTCATGTGCATATACCTTTTATGGCCTATAATATACAGGATGTCAGGCTAAGATGATCTAATAATCCTTTCTGGCCTTAAACCATATGAAATCATCAACAGTCAGTTCCATTAATCTTCTACTAAGGAAAATAAGACACCTGAACACAGCAAGTCAGTGAGATACAGCAGCAAAAACACTGGAAATGTTTCTCAACTTCACCCTGCTCCCTTGCTAGTTCTACCATAAATTCCTGGATGGAGTCATGCACTGTCTGTGGAGACATAAAGGCATCTTCAGAATTTATCTGACTGCTGTAGAGGTATTAGATTTGAACTAGCTACCTAGGCTGTAGAAATTAGCACAATTTTTGCTGGTAGATAAGGTAAGATTGTACATACGAGCACCAATAAAATAAAATTAAATAAAATAATACAAAGTTCCTGTGTGCTGGCATAAGATTTTTTACCTAGCTCTTAGGCCTGCAATGTTAACTACTTTTGGTTTCTATTTTCATAAGCATGAGAGAGAAACAAACAATCTTGGATTTATTCCCTCTGTTTCAGATGTGTCTCATGTAGAATGCACTGAGTGAGTAAATTGCAATCTGGAAATGGGTAAAAAAGCTTTGGATCAAAAAATCTCATGGATCATGGCCAGCACGCAGAAGTTACCAGAACATGGTCTCATTGCTCCATACGCAGAGAACAAACAGCTGGAGGGCCTGAACAGCCACGTGACAGGGATTTGAGACATCCAAGCCCGGGAGATGTGCTGATTTTTCCTTCTGGCATGTGAATAGGTTTATATTGGCTAGCATCTGTGGGGTTTTTTTGTTTTGTTTTGTTTTGTTTTGTTTTGTTTTTGTTCTCCGTTGTATGTCATGTTCCTTTAAAAAGGGAGTGACTAGGTCAGATGGACCCCCTGGAGGGAGCAGAGATTCCTCCTTTTCCCTGGAGAGCAGATGAGCATGCTGGGGACTTGGCAGGAGGAGGAGAGGCGGCCAGGAGGAGCTTCCAGGCTTCAGGAGCGTGGTGGGGAGAAGAGAATGCGAGTCATGGTGAGAAGATGGGAGCCTGCTGCTTATGGAGAGACTAGTGAGGGGAGCAGGGAACATACGCACAGCTGAGCTCCCTTGGTGACAGGAAGAAAACTTCCTGGGCACCAGAAAGGACTGTGTGAAGTTTGTTGCAACCCAGAAAGTCTCTGTGTTGACAGAAACCAAACCTGGAAGCAAATCACCACCTAACACAACAGTGGGAAAAGGATGAAGCAGTTCAAAATATTATTCCTGTATTCTTTTTGCTCTCACAGAGAGATTCTTTATTTATAAAGTTAAGTGTTCTTATTCATACTTTGTGAAAGTCTTCTTTTTGAGTTTAAAAACAAGTAGTTTTTAAGGGAGTTCACAGTATGAAAAAGTCTAGATCAAAGCCCTGGCTGTCCTGTCATGAAGTGCAGCACCACAAGTGACCCTCACTTTTGCTCTTCAACACTAAAGATATGTGAATAGTAGAAATACTTTGAACCATTTAATTCAATTTAATTTGTAACCTGAAACATCTGCAAAAAGTGTAAGAAAATTTTGGGAAAAAAAAACTTATCAGTTAATGCATTTTTTTCAGCAAGTTGAGCAAGGCTAAAAGATTGTTCATTGGCTGTTCACTAAAAAAAAAAAAGGTTTACTTTGGATCAGACTGAAAATTATTTTCCTTTTTATAGTTTCATAAAACATTTCAAAAAAATGATGCAACTCAGAATATTTTATGTGGGTTCAAACCTTTTAAAATTGTTTTACTCAAAAAAATGACAGAAAATTTCAAAATGGAATATCATTTTAAATCAAATAATTGAAATGTTTCATTACAAATGTCAAAAGGAAGAATTTGATTCTTTCAGAAATTTAGAAAGGTCTTTTCAAATTGAAGCATGTAACAAAATCAACACAACTTTTCAAAATGCTAACTCTGCTTCTGTTGCTGGAAAAAAGAAGGCAGTTGGAAAATTTCACTCAGCTTTGCAAGCAAGTAAACATTAAGAGCTAAAACAGTACTTAATATATGGACATTGAACTTTTTCTGGCCATGTAGACCAGAAGAGTTAGTTTAGTCATAACCAGAATAGCCTACCAGAAACCCAGATCTGTTAAGAAGAAAAATTAAAAACAGATATGCCATGAATGTTTTTGTTGCTCTTTATTATTTTCCATTTTCTTTTACATTCTTTCTCCCCTCCTTTTGCCCAGTTCTTCTTAGATGCCTGTGTACCAGACATTCCAGGACAGAATGTCTTGTGATCTCTGCACAAATACCTCCCTCAGGAAAACTTTGGAGCAAATACTCTGCTAGCATAAGCTGGCTCAATGCTCATAAATTGAATCATGTTAGCTGGACATACCACCTGATAACTTTGGATACAATAATTTCAAATGTGTGTTTTGAAGAATATTTTTTGACAATTCTCATTCCGTAAATCTTCATAGGCATGACAAAAGTACCCTATTAAGGATCTAGAGAGGAAATAAAATTAGCGTCAGCATCATTGATGGATTTCAAATATTTAAGAAATTAAAGGGAAAGGACAGGATAAAGGACAAGGTAAAGGACGTACAATAAAATATCTCTTCTGAATATTGAGAAGTTAAGCAGAAGAGCAAAACCTTGAGTCTTGAGGGCAGAATGAGATAACAGAGTATATTCTCATGTTCCTAGGCCTCCTAGAAATCTAGACAAGCCTATCCGACTGTGCTGGAGGATGAGCACCTTGAGTTAATGCTGACCTAAAGTGTAAAGCTGTATGGCTAACTGCTGTGCCATACAGATGCCACATCTCCAACTGCCATTTGAGTCTATTAGTGTTAGTGTTTGGAGCCCACAGAGGTTCACAAAGTGCTGGATAGACAAGGCTTTAGATCATGAGAAAATTAGAATGTAAATGGAAGTGCCATCATGGTTTGGATTTGTATTTAATAATGATGGGTAAATGGCACAGCAAATGCTAGCATACTGACAAATAAAACGGATAAAATAAGGTTACCTTCCCCGCAACTGAAAAAAAAAATTGCTGTTTTCCAGATCAACTAAGTCCTCTCTGGTTCTGTTGAATTCACATAGAGACTTCCTGTTGTTTTCATTGTTTCTTTTGAACATAAAAATTCCTTTTGATAATCAATTTTATCTTTTCTTTTGATGTCTGAAAAACAAAATTCACTGGAAAGATCATCCATTTTTTTTTCTTTCCTTTCTTCTTTTCTTCCTTTCCTCTTTTCTTCCTTCCTTTCATCCTTCTTTCCTTCCCTTTGTCCCTTTGTCTTCCTCCCTCCTTCCTTGTCTGTTTTCCTCCTTTCCACTTTTCTTTCCTCCTTTTCTTCCTTCCTTTTCCTTTTTTCTTTTTTTCTGTTTCATTCTTTCTTCTTTTATTTCTTTCTTCATTGTTCTTTTTTCTTTAATTTTGTTTCCTTTTTTCATTTCTTCTTTTTTTCTTTGTTTTTCCTTTCTTCTTTGTTTTTCTTTATTTTTCTTTCCTTTCTTTCCCTCTATCTTTCTCCATCTCTCTCTTTTTGATGTCTTGAAGGCATTTTAACATTATAGAAATACCAAGTTTGGCCTTTGCCATTTTATTTTTTCCTGGAGCAGCTCTGGGTGCTCTGACACAGTTGTATAAAGAATGAGGATCTTGAACAAAGACTTTCTTTGCCCAAAGTTGTAATTAATTACTGAAGTTGCTAACAAAAGCAGAGGCAGATGAACAAAATGATTCTGGACATTTAAAAGCTTGTGTGATGACAGATCGAAGAGATAGGGACTGTTTAGGAAAAAAAATAGGGTCATTTTTGTTCAGAAGAACAATCAGTCTTATTTATAAAATAATAGGAATAAAAATAATACTACCACATAAATCAGTGCTGCACGCTTATGTTGAATACTTTGTTGTGTTAGAGAAGGTACCATCACAAAAGTGAAATCACTTTTCAAAGTAATACTAAGTTTATCATCGTTCACCATACTAAGGACAGCAAGATTTCACAAGAGAATGGAGTTTTGATATGAAAGCCTGCATCTTTTTGCTGAACCTAGCTAGCTCATGAGATTTATGGGGTGAATTTTGTCAAATGCTTTGCGAAAGTGCAAATAAATTATGTCTTCCAATCTTCTTGTATTCACTCTTTTGTTATCATACCCAAACAATTAAAAGAATTTGAATAGCTTACAGAGGCAGAGATTTCTTTTACAGAAGCCATGGTGATCTGTCTCCATCATATTATTTTCAGATGGGTCTTTTATAATTCTGTTTTTAATTAGCATTTCAACCAACTTGCTTGGTACTAAAGTAAAAATGCTCAGCCCTGAATTTCCCAGAATAACCTTTACAGTAATATCCTATTTACCACATAGCTGTTCTCTGTAACACCAACTATTTAGCTTTCATTTCTTCTACTTGACTTTTGAACCCTCTTGACTAATATATTGTTTTTCAAATGATGTTTTCAAAAGATGAAATGGATTTTTTTAATATTATTTCTAACCTCCTAGGGCTTAATTATCATCTACTTCCCCTGTAGCATTACATAAAAGGAATCAAGTTTTATTTTAAACCCAAAGAAATCTACCAAGAAATGGCCATGTATAGAAGGGAATTGCAGATGGGCCCAGGGTTGAATGGAGAGGCTGGGAGAATGCTCAGCAATCAAATTATAGGTCACAACAGCAATAGTGTGATAGAGCAGATCATGGAATCATAGAATCATAGAATGCTTAAGGTCGGAAGGGACCTCTAGAGGTCATCTAGTCCAACCCTCCTGCACATGCAGGGTCACCTAGAGCATGACTCACAACATTTCCAGTAAGTTATGGTTTGGTTTTAAATACCTGATTTATGGTTCAGGTCTGTCTACCATAGATGTGTCAGACTCCCTGTAGTTCAGTAGTCTCAGTGCAGTAATTGCATTGAATTGGCAATACCTAGTCTAAGAAGTCATTAGCCTTCAATGAATAATTAGTCTTTTTAATGAATAAAAACGGAGTATTCTTGTCCACCTTCTGCCATTTCCTCAAAAAAAAAAAAAAAAAAAAAACATTCCTAGTGTAGACAAGGATGCAGGATGAAGTTTATATGGGATTTCAAGCCCCTTGCTGTTTATTGTTCTACAAGCTTGCAACCAAATTCTAAATAAGGACATTTTGATACTTAAACATCTCTTAATAGTTTTCTTTTATTAATTACCCATTAAAAAGTGGCTCAGATACTTTCTAGTCCTAATTACATAGAGGCCAATGGAGCCTTCTATGTATCTTACTGTCTTTGAAATTCTTGTTTAGGACTGAAAATCTTCTGTGAGGTAATACCAAATGCTTTCTAAAATCAAAGTCTAAGATGCTGGTGTCACTCTTTCAGAAGGAAATTTAACCCTCCATGGTATTTTTATTCTGATCCAGCACCAAACCATCTTCCTGAACTAGGTTATTCAATCACACTGATTTGGTTTCCTGTATATAACTGTGTCTGTAAGCAACATGCCCAACAGCCAAGTAGCCTCTGACACCTGTAAGTGATATAGGTGAAATACCACACAGAATAACCTGTAACAAAACAAAACAACAACAACAAACAAAGAGTTTAATCAGTGAAGTCAGTATTTAAATAGAAGAAAATATTGAAATATAATAAACATATTAACAGTTTACCTTCTTATGGTGTGAAATCAAATCTTTTGGCTTGGTTAAACTTTATCTCAGATTGGCATTGAACCCCAAACATGTTTGGAAAGACTAGGCATTCAACTTCAGGCAAACACAAAAGAACTCTAAAGAAATATTTTTAAGTACTTTCCTGAAAATACCAAAAATGGAATGCCACAAGTGAATTGAAATAATGACATAAAAATATGGGATGAGGGGGATAATTCATAAATGTAACAGAAAGAATAGTTTTAGGGCTGACACTTTCATAAGTTTTAAAATATGAAGAATCAGTCTGTGAAGAGACGGTGCTTGCCCAACAGAGATGTCAAGATTCAAAGGTTTCATTTCACCTGCAGGTGAGCATATGAATAGGAACATGGGTTAAAGTGTAGAAGAATATCACAGAACCTTGTCTTTATTATCTGGTCAGAAATTTAAAATTACCTTGTTACAAGTATGACAAGTTAATGTTATACCTCTCTTGGCTAGAGTTTTACTTAATTTATATGCTCTTTGTTTACCTGCATCAGTCCAGTTCTGTTCTGCACTCACTTCTGCCTTTTGACTGGAAAAAACTACTGCTTCCCCAGCCTGTCCCCATTAGTATTTTCCTTGAATCTTCTTCCCTTGATAACTTTTTTTGATCTAACATGTGCTGAAAGTCTTAATGCATAAATATAATTTATATTCCTAAAGTTACAAAGGTTTATTAACATGATACTTCCCCAATAATAGTATTCTTTACAAGCCCTATTTACTTTGTAAGTTAGGAGCAGTCCATTTGGCTGCATGCTTGTGCAACACCTGGCATTATGGCATTGTGATCTCCTTCATAACCATAAGGAGTCATCTCGAACATTGTGGAAGAATTCCTTTTCTTTAAACATCACTGAGTTTGGGCCTGAAAACTAAGGAGGGACACTGGTCTGCTTTTCAGTTGTCAAAATACAAATTAGTGACTTTAAAAAGTATAAATCTGGTAGACAATGTGGCCAGCCAAAGTGGAAAAGGAAGAAAACAAAAGAATAAAAGATTAGTCCCAAGTAGAATTCTCAGGTTATGTGCCAGTGTTGGTGTATTAATAATTTATTAAGCAAGTTCTGTAAACAACAGCAACAACAACAACAAAATAGTTAGAGAAGTGGAAACCAACAAATCCATTCAGGTAGAAACAGTCTAAATAATGAAAAGCAAAGAAAAAAACATATTCAGTATACTGATTATTCTTTCAGTTGCTTCTCAGAAGTAGGTCTCTTTATGGGGAAAGGATTCCTTTATAATCCATATTTTTAACACAGATTAGACTTAATGCTCTACTCCTTCATAGATTTCTTTTAATCAAGAGTTCATGGAATTATTTTTGGTGGCTATTGTTAAAAATCTCATAAGGTGCATACATTCATCTGAAAGACAATGGGTGTTAGGAATTAAGTAGCTATTCCAGAAACAACATACCATTTCTATCTGCTGATGGGTGCACATCTTGTATTAAGTATGTTTGTATAAAATCAAAAAAATGGTATTACATTACTGCAAGAATGCTGTTGAATAATCTCTTCAAACATATGCATTAACATAAGTTTGAAGAGATTAAAAGAGAAATCTCACTAAAACAGTAGTGAAGTAGTGCCTGATACTATGCAGTGTCGGATTACTGAACTACCCTAAAATAACATGTTTGAGTTCAGGTGACAAGATGAAGCTCATAGAATTCTTTTGGTGTGATTATATATGACAATTTGATAATCTCTCCTACTATCACAAAGGCAAGGCCACCGTTGCCAAGTTGTGATGTGTCAGCTACGTTGTTATCATCTAGAAAATCTCAGCTAAGTGAAGGTGAGGAAATTGCAGAAAGAGTGAAAGAAAAAAAAAGGAAGAAGAAAATAGTGAGAGAAAAATGGGAACTTTGGGGTTAGCTTGATTTTGAGAATCCAACAGATCTAAAATATGGTTTTAAAAAAATGTATGCTGTAGAAATTCTGACACTCTCAGGACAGAACTATTTGAGACAAAAAATGTCTGTCACAGTGGAGGCTGCTGTTCAATCATTAGTTTTTTCTTCCCACTAGCACCACTTTATATTTTTCATGTACAAGGCCTCAGCCAAACAGGTCTCAGCTGAAACAGTTAGGAGGGAGTTGTATTTGTGAAAAAAAGGAAAAGGAAAAGGAAATTAAGTACCTTTGGTGTTTGAGATGAAATCATACAATTTTCAAAAATAGTTCCAAAAATGTTCAAAAGCGTGGAGGAGCATCTTCTAGGACTTTATTAATTGGTAATTTGGGAGCATTCAAAAAAAAATCATTTCAGTGCTTTCCTTAGGGATGCATTAAAAGGTGATGTGTTTTAAGGCTGAGTTGCATAAAGTGTAATTCCTTGCCTCCTGACAAGCATGAAGAGATTTCTTTTTTTGTTTTATTTTAAACTCCCAGACTACACTGCAAATATAAAAAGTCTCTCTCACAACTGAAACATATCTGTTGATTAGTTTGTATTAGTTTTTAGGTATTTAGCATTTATTATTAGTGTCTGCGTATTTATTTTCCCCATATTATCTTACAGCCAAAATAATACAAGCTCTGCAAACCCTTCATAGAGTGAAGAGTTAGTCCATACACAATATTTTGGCCATGACAGGATCCTGCTGTTACTGTGATCATAGCCAGACACACAACAAAGTCAACAGTCATGTCATTTGAAGTCATGTTGATATCAGAAAGAATCAAAGCATGCCTCTTCTTTGCAGCTGATTTTCATTCCGTGCTTCTGCTGATGGAAATGAGCCCATTTGTTGTATGACCAAAAAAAAAAAAGTGTGTTTAGACTTCTCATTGTTACAATGTTTGGCTTCAGCCTTTTCTGGAAGGAGAAGCCTGAGAAACTGTTCAGTTATTTGTTGAAAAACTACGTGCCAGACGATCTGTCCACTCTTCCTTTACCTGACATAAAGTAGGTGAACTTAGGTCAGCTGGCAATCTGCTCTTGCATTGCTCCAGAATAGGCAAAAGCAGTCAGGCTATATAAGCAAACCTTGATAGTATTAAAAAAAAAAAAAAAATTAGAAATAGCACTATGTTTATCTTGCTTATAATATTCAAAGTAATATGGGTGGGGAGAGTTGCTTACCTAAGAAAATTCTTTCCAAATGAGAATTCTTTCCAAAATAGTCTAAGGACTTAAACTTGGAGCACAGTTTGAAGGTAAATTGTATATATACATAAAATAATAATTATATACATAAAATTATATACATAAAATAATAATAATTATTATTATTTTTATTTTGTAATTATTCCTTAACTAAATGCAAGGTATAAGGGAGATTCAACATTGATTTAAATGAAATTACAATTTAAATTAAGTACATTACTAAAAAAAAGGTAATTATTACAATTATGTAACAAAATATAAAGGATAGAGAAAATTCAACATTGATTTAAATGAAATTTTATTTTCAAGGAAATGCCTGGCTAAAACCTTCAAACAACTTTAATTCTGCCTGTTGGCGTAAGAAAAGTAAAATAAAAATTAAAATTAAAAACTATAAAACTATTATAACGTACTTGTGTGATTGTGCATTATGCTGTATTGACTTTAAACAGAGTTTTCTAACACTCATTGGTGTCACTATGCGAATGAACATATAACGCTTTTCTGAATGTAATGTTTTCCTGTATTTTTCCCTGTGTTTTTGAGTATACACCAGCAAACTTGAACGGCCAAATGACTGAATGCTTGAATGGCCAAATGAATGAATGCTTTTGATTGGAGTAGTTGTTCTGAGAACGGAAGCTAGTTGTTTTAAGGGGAAACAAATTCACCCCCTTATTCCAGAAGGCTGTTATTGGGAAGAGTGGGAAGGTTTGGTAGAATGTTGGTTATTTCGATCTGGAACTGTGTCTCCACATGAATCAGGGTTTCCATATGAATGATATATACATATACACCCATATGTCTGACTGGGTGAAAAAGGGAAAAGCACAAAACAGGTGAGAAGGTGCTCTCTAGTGTTAAAAGCAGTGATGAAATGGATTATGGCAATTACGAGAAGGGGAAGGGTTCTATAAGGGTGACTTCAAAATTGTTTCAGACAATTACAGTGTGACAGCAGCTTTCCACACAGATGGCATAACTACGGGGAGAACCTGTAGGAGAACTCCATTATGCACATGTGCATCAGCTCAAGCCCTCCAAGGAGCCCACATACAAGCATTCCTTGTACAAACCCTACTCGTTGACTATTTCTGCATCAAAAGAATACATTGTAAACTGAGCCTTTAGAATAAAACATCCCTGGCCTCTTCAGTTTAATCGTCCCCTTTTGCCTTTACTCCGTCCATCATTCAAAGCACACTCGTCGCTGAAGAGATTAAACCTCTCGCTTACTCCGAGACGAGCTTTTCAGTGCACACCGGCGGAGTGCAAAATCCGGAGGTAAAGCCGCGCTGGTGACCGCCTGGCCCTGCAGATCGGCTCTGCGGGAAGCGCCTCTCACCGCGGCAGCCCGGGAGCGGCCCCGCGTGCAGGGCCAAGCGGCTCGCGCCAGCCCGGCCCCTGCGCGACCCACTGCCCTCAGCCGTCGCGGCCGAGCGAGCCGCTTGTGCGCGGTCTGCACCTAACTCTGCCGAAGGAAATGGGCCAGAGGCGCTGCGGTCAGCGACGCGGCCCCGCGCAGGCCGGCGTGCGAGGGCGCGGGCGGCCGCGGGGCTGCTCGCCGCAGTCTCGGGCGCGGGGGCCGTAGGAGATTCTGGGCCCTCCCGAGCCCCTCGCAGCCAGCGAGCCCTGCGCCTCTGCGTCCACCGCACGGCTTTCTCAGTGGTTCCTTCAATAAGCGCCGTACACGGCTTGTATTCCGCCGCTCCCCCCCCCGC